>JANHQD010002345.1:0-101043 GCA_024721195.1 Marasmius sp. AFHP31
TTTAGTAGCTTTCACGGACGATTATGCTGGTACGACGGTGTCTGAGGGGTCTTAAGATTCGTTATGTTAGACGAAAGGATAGAGGGGAGCTGCCTGCAGGACGTACCATGCCCATCGCTGCTCTGTTCCAAGCCTGCATTGTGTAGATGGGTGGCTGGAGATGGCATTCGAAGAGACGGTGTACTCTCATAGCAACTATTAACATCGCTAACTCGCGTGCACCCGAGGATGCAGAACTTTGTATAGGCGAGGATGTACGGGATTTCAGCGCAAGCTATCCCGCATATCTGGACCCGAAGCAAGAGACATAGGACGTTGATCTACGATTTGTAGCGCAAGCTATCGGAGACGAAGCATCCAAAAGATCTCGTGAGCTCCAAGAGACCCGCCCCACAAGATTCGACCCAATTTTTTCAATCTGAGTACAAGGTAAGAGCTTTAAGCTCCGTCGATAAAGAGGCAGACTTACCGCGCAACGCGTACGATAACTTGAGCTTGACTGTGGTGGAGGTTCGGGTTCAACGTGGTGCACGGATTGCTGTGCAGTCCCGCGCCCACGATATCATCAGCGTGATGCAAAAATCAGCTAGCGCTCTGTGAGCGCCATGGCTAGCTAGATATAAGACTGACTCGCTTGTCATATCCATACTCACAAATTTGAAGGCACTCACGATCAAATCCAGACACAAGAGTTCGTGGTACATAGTATGATCGGGCTGGGTGAGACTACGTTCAGAGTGAATGACTCGGAATATGGGGTCTATTTCGGGGGGTGTCCTCCCCCATTGCGACGGCCACAACCCTCAACGGACCGGTGTTCGTTAGTACGGTTTCTGTTGGATCATTACGATAAACGGATCTCAGAGGGGGGGGGGGGGGGTAAGGTCTCCGGTGTACGTCTGAGCGGAGAGCTCAATATTCATTCACGACGAAATCATGAACATCATGATTGCCGGCAGAAATACGGTGCGTCCAATATAATTTCATCGACGGGCGACAACTGTTGAAGCTGTTGGCCAGACTACGTATACATTCACTATATTGAACCTGTTGTACAGCCTGGGGTGAATCGTGGACGTCTTATCGGTATCCCTGTTGACACTCGGTGCGTCAATAATTTTGGACTCTCATTATCTAAAATACGCACTAATCCTCCGTCAGCCTCAAACCCGATTTCAATAAGAAAATGCTCGTGTACTGGTTGTCTTTGATCTAGAAAATACTACGCCTGCTTTGTATACCAAAACAACTTTAATGTCTGTAAATCTGCAGCAACGGTTTCTCCTGCCTCCATCCAGTCTCCACATCGCATCAGAGTATCGATCCATGTAGTACTGGCGCTCGATTTCTGTTCTGGAGATGTAGGTATTTTTCTTCCATCCAAAGATATTAGCGTCTCGAGCATGTTCAGGGCGATGTTCACATAGGGGATATCCTCGTGTAAACGTCTAGATCGTTTGAACTTTGCCTGTTGTAATAAGGTCCGCGTTGCTTGGTCTTTGGTCATAGGAGGCTCTTGAGCTTTGGATTTCGGTTGTCGCCCACGTCTAGCTTTCTTCATCGGAGGCCCGTGGATGAGTTCGTCGACCTGTTCGGTGGTTGGATAGTCGTCATCCTCTTTCAAGATAAAGATGTAGTTTTTCGTATTGACAAGAATGTCGTACAATGAGTAGACAACTCCTCGCTTGATTGCTTCATTAGTCAAGACTGTAGAGTTAACACTATGAGCAATCACGAGAAAAGAATCGCTCACCCCAAGAGGACATGACGGGAATTGCAATAGCAAGTCGAACGATGCTTCTGAAGACTGTTTCAAAGTCGTGGTCCACGTTCGTCAGTATATGAGCTGCGGCTGAATCTGCGCGCAATGAGAACGCTGTAAGATGAACGCAGTCGAAATTCCAGAAAGAAGAACCCTTGAACACGGATGGAACTGGAGTGAAGACCATGTGCATCATACCGGGAGGCATGAAGCTTGCTCGTTGTCAACGCCGAGACTTCGGAGTGATATTGTTGTAACTCACAGGGTATCGCCCTGAAGAAGCAGTACGTTTACTGTCTTGCCGAGCGTTTCATTGGGTAACTTGTCCTTGGAGCCTGCAAGCCACTTCTGAACACGTTCGAGCTTGTCCGGGCCCAAGTTAGGGTTCGGAACAAACAGTGTCCAGATTTTGGCTCCAGACGTCGCATTCACGATGGTCATCTTGCCGTCGCTGTCATGATGCCACCATGTAACCGTCGGGCCATCATGCGCTAAACTCCAGGAGAAGTCAGGCCAAATGAGGTGATCTGGCAGCTCTTTGGAGTTGTCCACCGCACGCTCCAAGTAGTTGAAGCATCTGAGTTTGTTTCAGTAGATGGAAGTGAGAAACTGTTTTATCGCTCACCCGTATGAAATGCCTTTCGAACGTGTAGTCGGTAAGTCTAATATGTACTTTATCCCGCGTTTGTCTTGTGCGCACAGGAGAAAGTCTTCGAACGTCATCGATGTAGTATCACCGTCAGCGAGCGTGTGTTCGTAGTCATCTTCTGGATACCATATTTCATCTGTCTCCGTCGAGTTCACATTGTGCTCGAATTCCAGGTCTTCGTCAGTCCGATTGGCCTCGCCCCCTTGTAACGCTTTCATCTCGTTGTCTACAAAATCTAATTGGAATGATGAGTATATCTGAACACTCGTTGCCAGTCAATCTAACCAATCTCACCAAACACATCGCACTGCCGAAGAGGTTCTATAAAAAGACCTTCAAGATGACACTTGTCGAGCCCGTTTCTCCAGGATTCTCGTTCACGTGGTCCTTTCGCAAGCACCGGTCGGTTATGAGACATGGCCTCTGATACCAAGCCATAGATACAGTCCTCATTCGTAGGCTGTTTAACCACCGTGACCTCGTCCGACGTACATGCTACAAACCCCAAAGATGAAAGAATGGTCAACCTATCGGCGGCCTGAAAACAGATCATTAAGTTAGATGGTTTCTCGCGTCAACGAATACACTGAAGCGGACCTTCCAGAGAGGATTGCGACCATTTTTTAATCCCCAGCGAGGTTTATGCGTGTAAAGAACACTCCCATCGTTACCATGCCATGTATTGTATGCTTGGTATTCGTCGTTTCGTAAATCGTAAATCGTTTTTGTTTGTAGTGGCGGTTCGAGAATGAGATGTCCGTCTGCAGGCTTGTTGTCCGAAGCACACGTTGACGATGCGAAAACAAGTTGTGTGAATCAATCAGACTGGCATAGTAAAGTGGAGTAAATTGCGCACGTCCATGTGTTCCGGTATTAGCATTGCTCATGGTTGGCGTCGCTGAAGTGGTAGTCGAAAATGTGGAATTTTGAGGATTACTAAGCACGAATGGTCGAAAAAGCGGAAATATGTGGATTAATAAGCAAGTTTTCATCTAATCTTATTCTGATAATATTATCGGAATAAGATTAGATGCATCACCATCATGACCATTGCATCCGAGTCGATCCGACCGAACATGTACAGTTCGGTCTGAGCACCATGAGCGTTGTTGAGCAACTGTCGGTAGTAGATCGTATATATGCGTACAATCTATCCCCATGCACCGGGTCATACTCAGCGTATGTGCGTGGGAATGACAAGACTCCCATGAGTCGGTGCCTCGTGTAATGATATACATGTATATCAGAAGATCTCAATCTATCGGACTCGCCGTGTCAACAGTGCTGGAGACATCGAGCTCAATGTCAAGATCACCTAGGTCCTATAGGCTATCCGATCCTGAGAAAGCCACGACGCAGAGTCGGTGTACCCGAACATCACACGGACCCGATTCGACGCGCCTTGCGATTGTGCGGCGTTGACGTTACGCTTTTGGAGGCAATATAGTTAGGCCGCAGTGAGATCTTAATCACGACCTCAGTCATCACAGGACAAGTAGGCGGCAACACCTGCAGCACCACCTTTTGGTTCCAACGTACTCGTCGGTCCAGGCGGTAACAATATCGATGCGATCCTGATCATGGCAGTTTCCAGACCTACTGCTAGGACAGGCCTCCTACATCATGATTATGGCCAAACTGTCGCAACTTCCAGCAATAGGAAAATGAGCGGTACTAAACCTGGCGCCTGCCATCCGTAGAGACCCTGATATCTCGACTGACGAATGGCTAAACGTTTCTTGTTGTTGGCTATTTCATGCTAGGGGGGTCCTTACTGTGATTTAGTGTTTGTGTTTACATCTCGCCGTTGCTTTCTTGCGTCCGACTAGCAATCTAGATACGTTAATCAGTCATTCGCTCTGTATCGTGTCCGCCCATACACCTACTACCCGTGGCATTCATTTGACTTATTCATTTCTCTCCCAGCCTTGCCACGCGTCGAAGACACGCTTCCAAGATTATACACGACTTAACAATGGACGGCGGCTGCAGGAAGAGTACGGCAAGCTGCTTCTGGTCCATCAAGGAAAGTTGAAACCCAAGACATGCACTCGGAATATTCCCGGTGTGGTCAGCCCAAAGTGAGTCTACGACCTTACGACCTTCTCCGATTCTTCGATATGACCAATGCGTGCTTCAAACGATTGTATACCATTCACCGGAGACTTGAGCTGGAGAACGACAGCCGACCGAAAACCCTTCAAAGCTCGAGCGACTTCACACCAACCTATCCGCTACAGACATATCATCGACTCGCACAACAAAAGGTATGCACCTACCTTCACAGTTTGAATCTTTTATTGACGCTACGTTGACTCACAGAAAGCCACCAAGCCCCACATCGCAATGTGTGCCGGACTCCGAGGTCTAACACTGGCAGCACCGTAAGGTCACGGTTCCCTAGGTGGTTTCGAATAGTATATTGCACAATTCTGTATCTTTACGCAGGCTGTATCGTACGAAATTGAACCATTTTGAACCGTCTCTACTACCCAATGTCCTGATGAGCCCAATGCAACCGCGAACAAGCCAACGGTCGGAAAATGACTTGAAATGACCTGAAAATGACGATATTTAGCTCGAGTTTGTCTGACATGGTCGGAAAAGGGGGTCACTTACCGACCATATTCAAGTCCTGGCAGGTCATATCGAGTCAATTCGAGCGAGTTCGATTTGACTCAATTTGACCCGGGGATTTCTGACCGGGCCTGAGCGCTAGCGCTCGAGTGCAGGAATCGAGGAGACCTGGGCAGCACCTCCTGTATCCAGCGCCAACAATAGGCTGCTCGTAGGGGATCCGGATGGTGAGAGGGACGAGAAATCGAGCAGAGGTAGACCGGTGAGTGAGCAAACGAACATGAGGACTGATCAATCACACATTTTGCCCAAGGCGTCAAGAGGGAGCACTAGTGCTGCTTATTATTCTGACAACTAATTATATGGCTATAGGTAATCTAGTATTGTGACAAGAACAACAAGAGTCGGCGTCCAGCTGAGAGCCTCATGTACGTAATCCCAAGGAGGGCACCCAGATCAAATTAGGGGTCCCGTCGCCCTTAATGGTCCCGTCGGTATAGGGAATCAACGACACTAGCACTAGCTCATTCAACCATGGCCAGTTGCGATTTTTGAGACACCAGGGGGAGTAATGACCGGTTAGCGAGTCTTCAAAGGTCTGTGTAGGTTCACGCCCACGTGCAGACATAGAGAAGATCCCCGCAATCCGTACCGCTAACTTTACGGCCACATCCTGTCTCGTCAAAGAGACTGTAGCACCATGGCTGCTAGAATTCCTGTGGGAGTAGAAGCAGAACTTGGTTTCGGGGTCCTCAGTCTTGAAGCCGGGGAACTGAGCAGCCAAATCGGTATAGTAGTTAGTCACTACCCATGAATCAGAAGAAAAACCCTCACAAGGATGTTTACTGGTATCTTTTTACTGCTTCTTGTGAACCTATCAAAGACAGGTGCTTTCCAGTCGTCAACAAGGGCTCTATCCCGGAAGTCTCCATCTGCGATCATGGCCATCGGGACTCCCAATTTTCCGCCTAGATGAAAATGGATGGGGTGAGTCGTCGAGCAAGCCGCCCAATCCTGATCTAAGGTATACGGCACTAGCACGAAGCCAAGATCTGAAGAGGTGGTCTGGTTTTGATCATGTCTGTCAGTTTCTTGTTGAAGCATCCGTGCGGTAGACGTACAGGGGTAACAGGAAGCTCGGAAGACTGCAAGGTGGTACTGTGGACGGGGTTTTTAACATGGGGGGACATAGAGTTTTCGACGTCAACGTGAGTTGGTCCCAAGGCACCAGCAAGTGAGGAGGTGAGGTACGAGTTTATAACGGGATTCTGCAAAAATATGAGTGATCAAGCCGCTGGGAGTCGGTGCACACCACCTACTTGTACTTGGTTACCGTCAGGTCCGCTTGACCAATGTTGGCCTTGTGAAGGGTAGTAGTGGAGTGAGTAAGGGTTGCTCATTCTAGAGGTGGAATGAGGTCCTGAGCTGAGATGATGGAGCTTCTGTTGGTAGTACTGGCTATATTTATACGAGAGCCATGTTCCCCTTTGTGAAGGATGTCGATGAATGTTGAGATTGATACCCTTGAGACGAGTTTGGCTATATACACACATGAATGAACAGTGAATCGTCTTGAATCCTTGGCCTCCACTTTCATAACAGCTACTCGTCGACTGTGTCAAGTAAGGCACAGCGCCAGTATGCAGGTACGCGTATTGGATTAAAGCAGGTTTGGAGTGCACAAGAGTGCAAAAGGGACAATCCCCTCACAATGTCGTCCGCGTCCAAGTCGACGTTGAAGTCGCAGTGGTATGTTTCTTGCTTGGGGGCTCGGATGACTACGTACCATGGATTCAGCTGCAAGCGGTGCCCAGGTTACCGAGGTGCTGCCCCTGATGGTTGGAGGCGAGTTGAATATTGAAGGCTGCCAAGCGTCGTCAAATCTGCAGCCGTGACACGTGTGCGCTAACACCCACGCCTGCCACCCACGACGGACCATTAATACCAGATCTCGCTGCCGCCGAAAACGGGGTTGGAGACTACGGACCAGTCAGGAGACATACGTCCGTTGCTGGGGCTTTCGGAGCGAAGGACTGCAGAGAGGCAGGTGCCTCTTTTGTAACGTAGGCTAGTCTACTTCTTTACCACAGTAGAAGCATGTGCATCTTGGGCTCTTCGAGCCCCTCGCACAATAAATTGATACCAAAGATAATAATCTGCAGCCGTATGCATTCGCGGAAACTTGGTTTGATGGCGTACATTACGTGACATAACATTAGTAGCGGGAAAGTAGCGGGAAACAGAACATATACAGGACCATATATTAGGAACAGCATCCGTATGCTGAACAAGGATGATCATGACGACTCCCAGAGCCCGCACACAATGCTCGCGTCCGATCCGGGCTGAGAAGTCGGTGCCGCTCCAAAGAGCCTGATCTAAGCTTATTACCCGAGCCGAACGTGCCAAACAGTCGGTCAATTCGATCCCGAGGAATAAGAGTATTGACGTCGTTCCGGAATGCCAGCAATCTCGAATAGAATTAATTGTGCAGGCTATCGAGTCACGAATGAGCACAGGCCTCCCAGTTACGGCACGGAAAGAAACTTACGACGTGCTTGATAATTATCGCCTGCGTTTTCATCCGGTTGGATACAATTCCCATGGACACAACGAGCGTTGGAAGGAGTACATAACAGGCTGGATCATACGAGTTGTCGATTTGTTCGTCAATAAGGAACAACTTGTAGGACGTAGGCGAAAAAGATTAGAGCTGAGTCCACGAACAGCTGTTTCGGAACGCGCCAATTCCGCGACTTGCCAATGACGATGGTAAAGGAGACGTGGAATGACAAAAAGAAAAACAAGCGCGAGGGTAGCGCTACATATATAATGGTTGTATAGCCGGGCGATTTTTCGAAGTGACGGCTGCCCTTGAGAGAAATTCGGGGCCATTGAAACCCTTCAGCAGGATGCGTCGGGTTCTAGCGAATATGATGGACGGGCGCCTCATGCAGCATAGCGGCCGATTCGCGAGCTCAAGTGCTGAACCGTGTAGCGGAAGACTTTCAGGTGGATAAGAGTCGCGGATCACGCTTCAACGGATAGTTGCCAAAGACGTCTGTATCACACGTACAAAGATTCGCTTGACAGGCTACTGTATTGAGATTGTCTGGAGCACGAGAGTGATGGTGAATAGATGAAGAGAGGTCTGTGTAGGGCGCGAGGCTTTGGATCGACTCGACGCGACTCGACGTGGCCCTCGACGTGGCCCTCGGTCGACTTCAACTTTGACCATGACCTTCTAGCGTTGCGGTAAGTCGTCTACTCATTTATAAGACTCATTTTGGGGACTCACCGTGGCCTATGTATGCACCTTCGGACTGCAACATATAATATATGCCCCCTTGGTTCGGTGCCCGGTTCCACGGACCGCATGAGTTCATCTCTTTTGATACGTCCACTAGACTGTCGAGATGCTGTCGGGGAGGCAATCTGTCGAGTCAGACGCGCAATAGATTGGCTGAGAGTAGAGATAGCGGTCACGGGTAGAACTGCTGCTCTCATGAATGACGTGGTGAAACAATCAGGAGCGGTTCGGCTCACTTGATGCGGGCTTTGTGGGTCTATTTGATAGGCTTTGGAGAGGTTGTGTCTTTCCGCAGATGGCCACATCCTCTGAGCTGATCTTGCTCTCCACTCTGCTGTTTCTTCGGATTCGTCTCGTTCGCCGCTGCTCGAAGAGGTCAGAGAGTGACATCCCAGTCTGGCTGCTCGAAGATATGGATACGCACCACCGTCTACTTCTCCGAATGCATCCTCCTCCTTGACTTGCAGCCTGCTTTCAGAATGAGATCCGTAGCGTTCCAACTTGTCAGTGACAACGTACCGGCGAAAGCCAAACGTCTTTTGTGGAGAATCCTTTCGTTCTTTAGTAGCTTTCACGGACGATTATGCTGGTACGACGGTGTCTGAGGGGTCTTAAGATTCGTTATGTTAGACGAAAGGATAGAGGGGAGCTGCCTGCAGGACGTACCATGCCCATCGCTGCTCTGTTCCAAGCCTGCATTGTGTAGATGGGTGGCTGGAGATGGCATTCGAAGAGACGGTGTACTCTCATAGCAACTATTAACATCGCTAACTCGCGTGCACCCGAGGATGCAGAACTTTGTATAGGCGAGGATGTACGGGATTTCAGCGCAAGCTATCCCGCATATCTGGACCCGAAGCAAGAGACATAGGACGTTGATCTACGATTTGTAGCGCAAGCTATCGGAGACGAAGCATCCAAAAGATCTCGTGAGCTCCAAGAGACCCGCCCCACAAGATTCGACCCAATTTTTTCAATCTGAGTGCAAGGTAAGAGAGCTTTAAGCTCCGTCGATAAAGAGGCAGACTTACCGCGCAACGCGTACGATAACTTGAGCTTGACTGTGGTGGAGGTTCGGGTTCAACGTGGTGCACGGATTGCTGTGCAGTCCCGCGCCCACGATATCATCAGCGTGATGCAAAAATCAGCTAGCGCTCTGTGAGCGCCATGGCTAGCTAGATATAAGACTGACTCGCTTGTCATATCCATACTCACAAATTTGAAGGCACTCACGATCAAATCCAGACACAAGAGTTCGTGGTACATAGTATGATCGGGCTGGGTGAGACTACGTTCAGAGTGAATAGGCACTCTAGAGATCTGAACGAACTTGGCCTGAGAATATAGTTGGACAAGACCGGCACCGGAACTCAGTGCGTAATTTTTTGCTTGTATTTTGGCATCCGAACGGTTTTGTTTTTCTAGATTGCTGGTTATTGTTTCCACCTCTAGATCTGAAGTCTTCATGCGCTTTCAGGCAGTACCGTAACTCGGCTACGCGATGTGCTTTCGCGCCGGGTTGTTAATGGTATAGGAATCGGGGGCTTGATTTTCAGAGGAGGTCCTGACTTGGCAACACAAAGTGCTTTCGCGCTGACATCGTAAGGGCCGGTGCTCTGTATGGAGTGCCGCAATGTCTTTTGGACATTGTTCCTGAGGGTTCAACGTTCAGCAATGGTGATGGGTGACGGTAATCGCAACAAACGGCGAGAAACGCGACGGAAGAGCAGTGAAACAAGGAGGCGGCCGACGAGAAAGCCTGTACGGTTACCTGCGATTCCAGGGTGACCATCTAGCCGGGACATTTCAATACGAGAGTTCTAGGAGAGTTCCGAAAGGTCATTGGGACGTCGCCTTGCACTACCAAAGGGGCACTTCTAGTGCCTGTACCCTGCCTCTCTGTCATTCTTTAGCTGAATATTCTTCAGTAAAGGTACATACCTCTACCTCTCCTGAAACTGGGATCCTACCTGGAATCGAAGAAACGTTTAGGCTGTAAGTATGTGTCCCTTACCTTTGCGAAGCATTCCCCTCTGGCATTCACTATCAGTTTGCGGCCTGTCATATCACTATATCATGTCGCCCGTGTCGCGTTATTTGATTGGGGAGATGTGTTTGCGGAAAGACTTTGTATAGGCCCGCCTCTACACAGTCTCTCTCTCTGCAAGCACGTGTTTTAAATCAGTTCACCAGTCTGAGTTTGTCCTGCTAACTTGAACGACGCCAGAGTTACTGCGACGCATCGACGCAAGTCAACGGGGGAATCTCAATAGAGGTGCAATAACACGTGACCGTCTCTCCGGGCGCTTCCGGGCGCTAGCTAATTTCCGCATCACGCTGAAGATATCGCGGGCATGGGGCTCACAGCAATTCATGCGCACCGTTGAACCCGAACACCACCGCCGTACTCAAGAACTAGTCCGCGCGGTAAGTCTGCCCCATTATCGTATCTGGAATCATCATAGTAGAAACATAATGATTACAATTGAACCGTTTTCGAAGTACATGAGCGAACGACTTCCGTTTATATTAGTCAGAAAAATGTAGCCAGAGACGGCGGACGCTGAAGGTCAATTTACAGGCGCGGCCACACCATGAACTAGTGCCTCGTCGTCCTTCAGGCTCAGTACGTCTTGTATTCGAAGATCCTCCAGGAGAAAAACGCTGATATTGGTTGTTTTAGGGCGTTTCATTCAGTTTTCTTCGTGACTCTCAATTCATCATTTCCAACTCGCAAAACTCGACCTTCAATGTCTGCTGGAAAGCGCAGAAGGACGGGCGTTGACTCTTTCCTGGACGTTGTCGCTGTGGAGGATGCAAATGACAGGGATGAAGGGGAATCTGAAGTTGAAGAACGGTTCGAATTCAGCGACGACGATGACGAGAATGGTAAGCTCATCGTACTGTCGTTGTTGCGATCTGTTGATGTCGTTTCCTGCTTATATTAGATTCTACTTCTGCCCGTACATCGGTGTCTTCCGAAGCACACGAAGATCAACAGGCATTTGTGAATGCCCTCTGCGACGACCTAATAGTCCGTTATGTGCGCGATCCGCATACCAACGAAGGACCGGCCACACTGCAGCAATCCTCTAGATCTACTCCGTTATTCCTTCCATCTCCCTCCGAACCCTCGCCTCTACCAACATATCCGTCCGTCTCTATGCAGCCCTCGGGGTGTATTGCTCAGATTCCTCTTGTCGAGCGCATGGACCCTTGGGAACGTATCCACACTACCCAGAAGAATGCGGAGTCTGCAAATATCCCACCGGTGCATCGCGATGACCTTCGAAAACAAAAGAAACGATACTCTCGTGCGGTCAGCACTCGTCTGAGGGAGTATGTTGGTCATCTCGAATGGGTGACTATATGCTCCGGGACGTATCGCGGTGACGTGGGCTTGGCGATAGGGTTATACAAAGATGACAAGGACGATGAAGAGGAGCGGGAGAGAGAGGAGATACTCCAGAATAAACTGAAGTACGACCAGTCCAAGAAGCGGAGACTAGAACAGGAAAGGGATATCGAGCAGATGCGGGCTGAGCAATGGGAGCTTGTTCACGAGTTGGCGTTTGGTATGAAACCACAAGTAGAATTGGACGACTCGTCGTACAAACGCGACGTTTTTCGGATTTTGCTCGTACCACGGCTTCCCTTTAGCAATCGCGAGCAGTCCGAGCAACAACAGGAAGATCGGGACATCATTCGACCCTTCACCCACGGGACTGATGGGTCCTCCTCACACCGCAATCCTCCCCGTCTCTTCAATCCTAAAGAGTACGATGACGTTGCGAGCATCAAAGACCAAGGCATCGACCGCTACTTCTTCGAAGATTCATTGTTAACCCTCGAGGGTCTACTTTTGGCCAATTTTCACCGAAAAGACCTTCTACTTGCAACTTCTATCCCCGTCAAGCTCGAAAATCTTTTCCGACAGGCCAATCATCCCATCCTCGAGACCTGCCCTTTACCCCATCCCTCCACTTGGTCGTTTGACGACGGCGAAGACGTCATCTGGACTGATTCCGGGGACCCTCAGCGCGGGATGAATATGACCTTTAAGCACCTAAAGGTGGGACGCCGGCGAAACAGCCCCCAGATGGCCCTCGTGAATGTCAAGGTGGATGCAAAGCGTGTCTCGAAGCCTGCTGCCACTCCCTTGGTTTCCCCTCATCCTGCGAACGAGACATCTGAGGAGAGGGTGTTGCGAGAGAGGTGGGAAGAGGAGGCTCGAAGGCTCCGGGAGGTGGGTAACAAAGGTGAACACGTTGCTCAAGTCCGGAATCTGCTTAAACCGCACAAGAAAGATGACTGGGTAATAGTAATGACAGGAAAGGATTGCGGGAAATCTGGTCGCATTCTTGCCAGATACGAGAACGTGATCACCGTTGTCATCCCCGAATATCACACCTTCGCAACCTGTCATGTCAACGCAGCAAAGCGAATTCCAACTCCTGTGAAGGGAGACGCTCGGCTCGACGTGTTTGGTACGAGGAGGGAGCTTGTTCCAGTTCCCTGGGTCGGTATTGAGGTGCGAGTGACCAGAGGGCCTCAGAGCGGGTGCATCGGCCGCGTTGAGATGGTCGAGAGAGCCGAAGGAAAGTTTGGTAGAAGGTTGCTGGTCGGACTATGGGTTGACGTGCTCAAGAGGCTTGTTCTGGCTGATCACGACCACATGTTGACAACTGAGTAAGTTCAGGTCCACAACGTCTCTTCGTAAAGATCATTCTAATTTTGTTTTGCTAGTATGGCGCAACGATTGAGGGATGTCCAGCCCCTCAGCGAGGCACAGATGTTAGTCTACGGACTCTCTCCATCCATGTTGACTAGCCGTGAACCGTGGTTGGCCACTCGGGTGCTCATCACCAAGGGTCAGTTCAAGGGCCAACTTGGAAAAGTGCGCGGCGTAGACGTCACCTTTGAAACGAATAACTTGCAGCGAGACCGGCACGTTTTGGGGAAGACTTTGGCCAACCGCAAGGGAATCCGACTGAGAATTGAACTCGAAACCCACATGGCCGTGAACACAGGATTGGTGACCCTTGACTATTCGCACATCCGCGATCTAAAAAGCGGGAGGTTGCTAAACCAAGCCTATCCCGTCAGATCCGGCACTTTCTATGATTTTAGATCGGACCTCAAGGAGCTCCCAGGCATAGCAGAGGAGTTGGATCACTTAGAGCCTGCACCCCGCCCTGAGGCACTCGGTACCCCTCAGTGGTCAAGAGAAGAGGTGGAAGCCATACACTTCGATACGACCCTGGAAACCCACTGGGACCCTTATTCGTCTTCTCCCCGCCCCATTGGCACGTTCGGACCAGACCCCGCATGGACTCCTGCATCTCCTCCTTCAAATCCGATCGAGCTACCGATTCCCGCGCCGGACGACGAACCCCTCTCTCCCTCTGAACAGTCTGCGGCAGAAAGGCTAGAAAACTTTTGTCTGGAGGCTTTTCGCGAAGCTGAGGAGGAGGAAGCTCGACTGGCGTTGTCAGTCCCGCAACACTGGATTCTTCACGCCAATCTCGTGGGTCTCAAAGTGCAAGCGGCCGTCGAGAACGAAGACACGTATCTCAGTATCGTCAAGGATTCCCGTGGACCTGTGGCGATGAAGAATGAACGTGAAATGATTCGCGACCTCGATACTATTCAGCGTGCTCGTGATCCGATCAAAGCCGGCACCGAGCGAAACTTAATGGTGGTCATTGGTGGTGAATCCGAGCACATTGGCAAGCTTGTGCGACGGACTTCCACCTTTTACTTGGGCTCAAGATCGGACGATAACCTTCGTATCATTGTCGCCGTCATCGAGAGGGACAGCTCGTCTGCTGAAGAACTTGTTACCCCCGAACGTCTGGAGTTGGATCCCAAAACAATGCTGGCAAGGGTGCACGAATCTGACAGGAATCGAGCCAAGTTTAACAAGGCTTTGAAGGCAGAACGAGACGCATTGCAGGCTCAAAACAAGCGTATGGTCCCAATTCGAGCATTACCTTGAAATTGTCCTACTTCCGATAACCATTTCTAGTCTTGCATCATCAGTACGGTAAATGGGTATCGCTTGCTGCTATATCTAGCGGGTTTCTTGATCATGATCATGAGGCTTTTTCAGTTCGACTGACTCGATATGTGCAGTGGTTGTACATCAAGCACAAGCGCATAACCTGCTCCCACAAACGTGCCGTGCCGTATGTGTTACCGCCTACCTGTCCTGCTACTGAGATACCGGTAGTCCGCCTGTGAGGTCGCGATTTAAAGATCTCATCATGGTCTAAAGACTACATTGCCTCCAAAAGCTGCACTCTGCATTGCGCTGAACCGGCTTCGTCTATATACGAGTATGTTCGAGTGCACCGACTCCGTACCGCGGGCTAATTATGATTAACGTGATTGGATCGGTGATCTTGACACCGATGTCTCCGACATGAACGCGTGTTGCGAGATCTTCTAAGATCTGAGCGACTCGTGGTATGTAATTCCCAGGAACATGCGCACCCTTTATCATGGTACCTACTACCTTACATGCGGCGGTCCCTCACGGTACTTGATATTAAATTGCACGAGATTACACGTCATGTACTGGTTTTGCGAAGTACCAAAGTTCCATGATCAACGCCTCATGTTCTGCCCTTCGCGTTAGGTCCAACCTCATTCTCGAATATTCACAGTACCTTCAGCCCATTGAAGTGTTAATTCCAACCGTTCAATCATTTCTTTATATAAGACTGTTGCTGATATTGGTAACGATACCGGCTAAAGCTTCATGTCGTCTGAATCATCCTCCACATCGTTCCGCCTGCAAGTCTTGCAATTATTTCCTTTCTGCCGTACTATTGATGTTGTTACACTCTTAGATCTAGACCCTCTGCTCTCATGCCGGTCGAAATGCTGGAGGAGGTGCTGAGGCACTCACGCAAAGCGGACCTCTATCGCTTTCTCCTCACCAGCCAACAAGTGTTTATTATCTGTATCCGTCTGCTCTACAGAAAAATGGGATGGCGAACATATATTGAGATGCTTACCCAATACCCTCGATTCGGGCAGGGTCCAAGGGCTCACCTTTACGCTAGCGCTGTTCGGGTCTTCTACTTGGGAGGTCCGTCCAACTATCCTAACGCCACCGAATGGAATTGGACGGAAGTAATCCAAGCGATCTCCCATTTCTCGCACCTCCAATCACTCGCTATCGATCGTATTCGCTTTCCAGTCTATCTCCTTCCCGCCGTTATCGATAAGTTTCCCAACCTCCGACGCCTTCATTACCGGAGCCCGATATCTGGCCCCTCCACCTTTACGCCCTGTCTGATCCCTTCATCAGTAGCTCATGCGCCACCCGGCCATTATTCAGCCTTAACGTCTCTTGATATTCGGCGCTATGCCGTACGCGACCGCTTTGGGTTCATGGACGCCGGAGTAGCCTCTCTTGCATCGCTATCTGCCCTTCCAGGACTCAAGGTGCTGCATACTGATATGTGCTCTTGGGATACTGTCCTGCGTGGTAGGGAGCGTGCTGGATGGACCCTTCCCAAATCTCTTCACGAGCTTGTTATATTTTCTCGTTACCCCGATGAAGATCTACCCATGGATAGCTCATCCGCTACCTCCCTCTTCAGGGCGTTAGAGGCATGCTCCCAGTCACTGCAGACACTGAGAATATTGTTGCCATACCCAGTCCAGCCAGATTCTAGCTGTCGAAATGTGGATTTTCTCCAACTCGAGGAGTATGTCGGACCCGAGGGCCTCCTTCCTTACATCAAATTCTCCCCAAACCTCCGAGTGGTTTGGGTCCCACGTACGGAGTGCGTCGTTGGCCCCACCGTTGACTCGATCAAATTGGCCGCGCCCTTGGGCTGTCTTCACCTATTGAGCATCGGTTCTTGGGATGCAAATCAGCATCCCTTATCGTCCTTTCTCACCAGTCTTACCAATCTACAAGAACTGTTCCTTGCACCGTTATCCAACGTCGGAAAGGTAGTGTCTGTGTCTTCTATCTTGCTATCGCACGTTGCTGATGGGCCTGGTACTGGGTTCAACTCATAGAGGGGTCTCATCGACATGGTATCCTCTCTGTCACTCTGCCCACACTTGACCGCCGTCACGATAGCCTGCCAAAAAGGACAAAGGGTGTTGTCTCGCAAAACGTCCTTGGAAGTATTACATCGTTGGTCCTCTCACCCTCGGCTTCAGTTGGTGCGCCTCGACAACGTGCATGATTGGACTCGTGAGGACTTCGGAAAGCCCTGGATTTGTTCCATTCGCTCCGTTGCTGCCCATTGGACGGTTTTCCTCCCTACTTCATATAGCTGCCTCTACCATCAGACCTCTCGTTGACGGGAGCCCACACCCTAGATATCCTTCACGATCATAAACAGCGCACATATTCATGGCAATAGCTCACAGTCTGGCTAGTGTAAAGACGTATTGATAAACAACTTTTGGATGCAAAAATCATGATCAAGGTCAAAATTGTGTTGATCAACAGCTATGATCGTTGTCCGCCAGGACACACCGTCTTCCCAAGATCCTCATGAATACCTGGACGCGCCACGCGTACGGCTGCACGACCACAAGTCCGTGTGAGAGGAACAGTTGTGTACATCTTTCCTTTGACAATAAATTTGACAATAGAGCTGAACGACTCAATACGTTAAGCAATGCGATTGCTAGATCTTGACATCTGTAGTTCAAGAACGACAACAGGGCGACGCGCGAGAACGGGAGGTGGGAGAACTCGTTGGAAAAGCCGGACAGAAACGTGCATCGTTCAGAGAGCGGGTTGAAGATGTCGTTGGCCTCTTGGATGAAAAGGTACGACCTCGGTCTGTTTTTGCACTACTCGCATACTAAAATAACAATTCCATCAAGCATGAGAAGCTCAAAGAGAAGTATATACGTCTCTCGTCGAGGAGCAATTCGACCCAGTCACCGAACGCAGACACCAAGACGACGGTGACGACCTTTCCACCTTCCCCGGGTCCTTACCCGCAGAACTCCTCGACGACAACTCCCTAGAAAACCCGATGAACTGGGACGAGCAATCCCAAGATTCGATCCTGCAAGAACGCCCGCGTCGAACCTACCGTTTGACTCGTCGCCGACGCAGTCAGAAGCAGAAGGGGAACCAACACGAAGGGTTCTTGACAGACTTTGAGACTACCCCCTCACGACGAGGCGTGTTTTGACTATTTTGGGTCCTCAATGACGACGATGATACACACGGCTAGTGTGCGTCTATCTTTTCTATGCCTTCCTCTCAAAACTGATCTTCGTCATCGAAGTACGACCGTCCCAGACGGCCGAGTCTTCATCACCACCGTCTCAGCAGGAAACGTTATCACAACCCCTTCAATCCAAACCACATGTACAACTTTTTGTCGAGCAGCACCAGTGGTTGCATACTGCCCACCATTTCCTCACCCCACTCCCTACATCATCATCCCCAGCCGCCGTACACGCCGTTCACACCCCTACGTGTTCACTCCGCATCCTATGATGACGACTCCAGGTCTCACATTTCCACTGCCAAAGGAAAGTTGTGGATTACTAAGCACGAGAACAATACTCATACAAACTCGGACTCTGTTACATTTCAATCGAGTCGAGCAAGGCCAGGGTCCTACCTCATACCGATAATCGATACAAGTCTTCGTCCAATTATAATTGAAATGATCGTATCATGCGTTCGATATCCTTCGACTCTCCTGCGTGGCAGTGCGCTTATCACCACTCCTTCGAATTTTGTACATGTCTTTCTCTCTCTAATATGCAAGAGGTCTATAGTCATCGGTAAAGGGTCAAATTACTTTCGGGCTTTTTTGCCTTTTCGGCTTTTCCCGAAAGTCAGAAGTCCAAAAGCTACTAGAAAGTTTTGACTTTCCACGACTTTCATCTACCAGGTACCCATTTTGTGGACTGACCTTGTACGAGAGCTTTGATCTTGAATGCCATTCAAGAAATGAACCTAGAATATCATACGATTTTGGTTGGTATTTTTGACTTTCGGACTTCCGGTGACTTTCGCCGTCAGCCCATTTTGCGGTTCCGGAAGGCCGACTTTCGGGAAATCAGACATGGCTTCTGGCTTTCCGGCTTTTGGGCATTTTGGGCCGAAAAGTGACAAAAAAGGAAAAAGTGACTAAAAGACTGTGACCAAATACTGATGTAGAGATCTATATCTCTCTTCCGGAAGAGAGATATAGATCTCTACATCAGTATTCCGAATCGACGGGGACGTCTGTACACGATGCGCTGTCAAGGCTGTGCATTTACGATGAAGTATCATGCATAGCGACGAGCGTCATCCTTCGACATCGCGCCAGCGGACCGATCTTATATAACTTACGTATCCCGCGATCGACGGACGAATGCCGTCAGAGTTGATCGCGACTCGGGTCATGGCAGTGGGCAGCAGCTCGCACTCAGATCGTGATGTGCTCATGATCATGACCATGGTCACAATCGGCGGGCCGAAAAATACAAAGCACTTCCCTCCCCTCCATCCGAACCGCACTGAAAATATCTTCCCAGACCTTGCCTTTAAAGGCACGGGTCGCAGAAAGCCGGAGACTGGTCTCATTGATCAAAAACCGCCTGGCACTGATCATATACCTCGAATGACAAACTCCAGACGTCGAACCACCGAGACGAGCCACAGAACAAGACCGGTAAGCAACACTTCGCGGGGCGCAATACATTCGTATTATGCATGACCACTAAATGTATCTATCGTCGTGCATTTCACGGTAGGTTCGGGTTGTTTACCAAGGCTCGCCGGAGCTTCACCAGCGTCTCTCAGAGACACTGAAAGAAAACAAGCTTCTTCGCAAACAGAAGACGGTGGCTCATACCCAAGTCGAGAGTTTAAACAAGGAGATCTCATTATTGAAAGAAAGCCTGGAGACGTCTCAGCAGGAATACGAGGAGCAAAGGATCGAGATCGAAGTGCGTCTCACTACCTACCTAGCTGTTGTTCGTCAGATGCGTCTTGATCACCTTTTGAATTCAGACATGCGAGGCAGACCTGGAGGCAAAGTTGAAGAGACGGTGTGACGCCTTCGTCCGAAGAATAGCCCGGCGTAAAAAAAAGCTCTCCGACCATAACCTTTCGGATGCAGAGGTAGGCCCTGAGTCCTTGATCAGAGGGATAGATGACCAGACATAATTTTCCTGCACTTTGAAGGACTCAGACACATCGTCTGATAGTTCTTCGAGCGGGCTGACATTTTCAGGGAAGGATGGAGATCTGCCTTGGGACGAGACCGAAAGTGTCTCATCTCGCGATTTATCCGAGTCTGAGAAATCAGAGTATTTAGTGAGTGGTGTTTGCTGCTGTTTCATGGACGCCCTTCTGATTGAGCACCTACTGTAGAGGAAACCGGCTCCAATATCGCCCATCGAGGGCCCTGTAACCGAGGCTGGAAGCACTGAGGAAAGCGAGCGGGAGGTCGGTAACTCTCTGGCCATTGAAATTAGTGATTCACCCTTAAATTAATCTCAAACAAGCACAAAGAGATCGAGACACGCAGTCCAGTAGCGATTGATGGCAGCAGTACCAATACTGGTACCGGCGAGGCCTGGATCTCATCTGATCATGAGAAGGTTGATACCCGTCCTCCACCAGATGAGTCTTATAAGACACTTACCTACGTGCCATACAGGTTTTCCGCGCCCCAAACTCGAGAGCTCGCCTCGCCTCCTTTCCGGAGGCACGCTGGTTTGAGCCTGCATTCTCGTACCTCAATGCGGACCTCGGAGAGCCTTATGGCGCTCGCTATCTGGAGCTCTTGGATCATTGGGTCAGAATCGAGCGCCTACAGCAGAAGAAGAATAAACAGGGATTCGGTAAGAGAGGGATCGAACGTCCTCAAGAAATCGATCTATTCGCTGCGGACACGAGTCTAAAGAGGTGGGACTCTGGTCCCGAGATTGATAGTCAGTTCGCGCTGGACTTCGGGAAGCGTTTAAAAAACTGGTGGGCCCAGCTCCAGCCGAATTGGAAGGAGAGGCCTAGGGGGAAGGATGATATGCACTCTCCGAAGGGCGACGTGAACTGGGAAAGTCTGGACAAAGCAGGTCGCAATGGGTGGGCCCTTCTAGTCATTTCCATGAAATGGTGGGCAAACGGGATTGTTGTGATGGATGATGAGGTCATTAGAGAGAAGCTCGAAACAGAATGGATCTTGACCATCGATGACATGCTTCAGATGGCGTCTGGACTCATTGAACATCTCGAGCGTGAGTAAACATCTTGAGCATGTATGGCCGTCATATTTAGAAATCTGTGAACGATGTGAGAGGCACGAAATTTGGCTGGTTATAGCGAGATTGTTTATGCTGATCATGATGGTCATACGGCCATGACGAGCACATCTCAGGGCGGCTGTACTTTCTCCCTAGGTGGGTCTGGAACTACGTCCCGATATTCCAGCATAGTCCAGCGAATTACACACGCCGCTCTCGTCCAAGATACTCACGCACGTATCGAATTCGGATCCCTGTCAAAGTGGCCTTTGGTTATCAATCCTCCGTTGAACATTTGGTAGAAATAGAAGCGATTGCTTAATCTCCCCTAGAAGAGTCCTGTCTTGAAGCCAGAAGTCGGACACTGAACCCGACTCGACGACATTCCCTAGCTAGAGGGACGACGTCAGGCGAGACGGAAACTGTACGCCCATCATGTAATCTATTATACATATATGTTATACACATATCTCAACTGTTCTAGTCCTAGTACTAATAATTACAATTAGGGGTTTTCATGCATGCATAGATCAAAACCACCGCTCGAGTACGTTCGCTCGCGCGAGATAAGTTCGGTACTAGCCAGAGACACGTTAATTGTTGATGTTCAGTGAGGCTAAAAATTGGCGCAAGAGTTGCAAAAGCACAGTACCTCGTCGCGTTGATAAATTACGGCAAAAAGGCCAATCACTAGGAATGCAACGAAACCCACTAGGGCTCGGCTTGGGTCCTCAGCCACCAGTGTCGGTCCATTCGCAGAAACAGGGGCAGCTAGTAGGGTAGCCTGCTGTATTGCGGCTTGTGGTGGCTTCTCGATTCTGCGCTTGGTACGCCATATCAGGACCTCTGCTGGTTCATCGGGCGCAGATCCAGCAACCGCGACGTAGTACACATCGGCCAGACGGGCCGCCTTGAGGACCCGTTAGCGCTTTAAGCTTGAGTGTGCCAGAATAACCGCGTCAACTCACAGCAATTGTTTGAACGAGCCCGCCTCTAGGATACTTGAGTATTTGTGCTACCTTCCCGGTCTTGACGTTGTAGACGGCCGGCGTCCCGACGTCTGAACCAACAACGAGGCCTGTACCCGCTTCGATGAAGGCAACTTGTTTAGGAAAAGTCACAACGGGCAGATTGCTTTTCAAAGTGATCAGAGGAAGACATTCGCGTAGTTGAAAGATCCGAAAATCTTTGGCTGTGGAAGCGGCCAGGCGATTGGTGTCTTGATGCATGGCAACATATCCGCTAACGTAGGTGATGGGTGAGGACATACATGAACAGATAGGATGGGTACGGACACGGTGGAAACGTCACCGAGCTGAGAGGACCACACTGTTTTGCCTGATCTGTGGTGCAGAAGTACCCTGCATGGCATGTCCGATGGTGTCAGTACGCTGCTCGCAGAGACGAGAGAATGAAGACGAACACTTTCCCGCCTATCATAGCAAATACATACAGGTTCCTCGAGAGAGTATCGAAAGCCACAGTCCTGGGAATGCAATCTAGCTCGACAGTGAAAATTTGCACGAAGTCTCCTTGAGATGGGACATTCCAAACTGCAACAGAGCCATCTGCGCGACCAGCGGCTACACGAGCCTTCCGGGCGAAGGAAGGCTGAAGCACATCGATCGAAGTTACCTGCCCGCAGTCAGCAGAGGATGGTGCAACCGCCGATCGTCCAATCTCGAAGACCTAAAGCAATCCTTCAGTACGCATGCGCATGTCTGGTGAGGACAGATATGTCGTACAGATTTCGCATGACTCCAGTCCCATATAACAATGCGGCCGTCTAAAGAGCCCAGGAGGAGAACATACTGAGAGTGGTCTTCAAAGTAAATCCAAGCCGACGCCGAATAGATGTTCTTTTTTCCAGTAGACGTTGATCCATTGCACGGCAGCCCCACTGGCGATAGGTCGTCGAGCCTCCATACGTTGACGCCGCTGTAGCCTTCAGATGATTGAACGGGCATGATTAGATCGTAATGTACCACGACACAAATTTTGACACACCAGCTGCGCACAGAAACCTTGCGCCTGGGGAGAACCTTGTTGTTAATACTGAGTCTTGAGGACCATCGAGAGATGCAAAAAGCTCAAAAGAACTGGGCATGGCGAATGGTTACGAATATGTGGTAGTGAATTCGAAAGTGAGCCGGTCGCCAGCGGTGTTGAGTACCGGGTTGTCAGGACCACATTGTCAAAACGGGACCGGTCTTTTCAGGTGTGCTGTAGTACCTGGGTACGGGTTGGACACTGGAGTTGGCGCGAAATCGTCGTTTTGGCTGGGTGGGAATGCAGATAGTGGGTGGATACCGAACGCGATGCGCTCCTCGTGCATGTACATGTTGAACATCATGATCAAGTTGATCTATATGGGGTAATCCCGTTGGGGATAGCTCCCGATGCACGTGAGGTTCTGCTCGATTTCCAGCGCTCCGTTAAGTAACGAGAATGTTCTCCATGCGTCTCGGACCCATAACCGTGTCTGGCATCGGACCTCAGATCTAGTACCAGTGTTCCCCATATATGCGTCCCTCCGCTCCCACTATGCCCTCCTGGAGCCTCAAGGCCTCATGTTTAGAACCTGATGACGATCACAGCAAGTCTCGATCGCGAGATCTCAATGGCCTCGTATAACGTCTTGCACTATCTATCCCATCCAAAGTCTCTGCACGGAAAAGCTTCCTGACCTTATGGTCGCACACTAGCAATTATATCTAGAAGATCGCAACGAATTGTACGCGTGGAGTAAGGAGAGAACTTTGACGAAAGGTACGTTGTCAGAGCGACAAGAAATTTTTTAACAATCTTCTCATTGTCAAAATTCCAACCACGACCCATACATGTAGGACTGCATCCATGCATACGACTTGAGATCTAAGTACCTAATGCCGATTTTCCATGTTCTTATTATGTGACCACCTCGTGTGGTCGCACCGTTCCTTGCAACCTGTCTGAACAGCTCGAAAGCCGCGAATTCGAAAGCGAACCCATGATGCATCAGATACCCGGATGATATGGACCCCTCAAAGCTCAACCAGACCGACGCACGATGGACTTGTACGTGCACCTTCAAAGGTTGTTCGGTCACCTATCCCTCGAGATCGTTCCCCGAACATCTAGTACGCAATGACTCATGGTCGCATTTTCTCTGCTCTCAGTCTCAATGAGGCCTGTGTCCAAAGGTAGGTTCCGTTTCTTGCCCATCAGTGTACTGTAACGCTCTCCCCGAAAAGTGCTAGTGTATACTGTAACCAAACAATGGGTTTAACGGTCGAACATTTGTACTTCGCTACGCCACGGCCCACGACAGCCTCAGACCCAGATCCGGTATCCAACGCACTTGATCTTTGGAGTTCCTTGTACGTGATCATGAGACTCCTACGGATGAGCCCTTCGGCGCTTGTCACGCTTCCTTCCGACCCTCACCGCCTCGCTGCTCGCTGTAGCACATATCGACGATCAGCTCGTTCGGGACGAAGTAAGCTCAATGCCTGGGCGGTCTTACCCCGGGAAACAAGGCTCCCGATGGTCTCAGAATGCGGGTATGGAGGTAGATGACCTCCAATTTTCATGGAGGAGGGGGTACACCACCGTATACCACAAAGCAGGTACGTGAAATTCTATCTTTTCGGGACTATCAGGCCTTCAAAATGTTTCCTTAGGTTGCTATACTCTGCTTTAACCTCCAGATCTGTCTTTTAGCCTGATCATGTCCTCATGTCCGAGATAACACTCTATTACAATGGTAGATGACTGAAGGCGGAAACGCTTGCAATTTATACCTGGTACAAATTCGTGTAGCCTGATGACAGGCAACAATACGAGGGAGTCGCTGAGAGGAACTCGGACGACATATAAAGATTAGGGGGTCTGGATACACGACCAAGATGGAGCCTTGTTTATTTCGATTGTCTAATCGGAGAATTGTATGTCTATAACTAATCGAGATCGAGAAACGGATCATCATCCAAGTAGGAACGCGGTCGGGCGCGCGAGCCTGCGGACGGCCAGCTGGCTGGTCGGGCACGCGAGCGCCAAGCTGAAACGAACTCCTTCTCTTTGTAGCGAGGGGGACCTGGAGGTGATAATCCTTGAGCACTCGCAATTGTCTCTACAACCTGGCGAACCACAAAACAATAGACGGGGGAAGAATTGATAGCTATAGGTTGCCTGCAGGTAGGACAAGTGACGGCTAAACGGGAACTGGGAGATGCCTTGTGCAGGAGTAAACAATCTCCGCAGAAGACATGGCCACAACGGGGACTAGACGCATAATCGGTCAGAGAATGAGCCGTACCCTGTGAGCACAGAATGTACGACTCACAGCACATAAGGCTCCCAACAGAAAGATAAGCAGAGTTTACATTCAACATGGTTCGCTATGTCCTGACTGATCGCTTGAGCGGCCTAAAAAGAGATTATATATCCGTTAACGTCGATTCACGAACTCAGGAGCTGTCCTAACCTTGTATCTTTCTCTAAGAGCCCGAATAGCTTCTTGCATCCGGAACCGGCGTTCAGATTGTGGACCACGCCGTATAGTAAACCCTTCAACTTGAAGCCTTCCTTCCTGCGCATTAAGCCCGTCATCAGATGAAACTTGCTCAGCATCGAGGACAGGAGGCTGGGTATCCAAATCTGCAGGCTTCGTTTCGTTCACACGATGTTCAGATTCGTCCTCCGAAGAGATGCTAGTCACGGAGAACGGAATTGCGAGCCTCAAATTTGGGGTAGGTGACTGGGAACGTCGAAGTACCCGACGCTGGCGGCGACGCTGAGAGTAAGTTTGAACGATATGTCCTGGACGCCGGACGGGTGAATGGAATGGAATATTCCCATTCGAGTTCGTTGGGGTGGAATATAGGGAGGCTGGAGGCGACGACGGTTCTGCCTGGCGGGAGCGACTGCGCATGCGAGGCATATACTAGATCTTTTGAAGAGGACCTCGTTATACCTCGTTATATCACTGTCAGAGGTTAATCGCAATGAGAGAGTTGTTGTGCGCATAGGTGGTATTTATATCAAAACGGTTGCGTTTATCACCATCCTTGCGTGAAATTTGGAACATATAGCCATAACAAGGTACTGGGGCATGATGAGTACGAGTCGCAATCTAGTAGCTAGATCTACTCACAGTGCTGGACTCGGTGACGGGCGCCCAAGACCCTGCGCACATTGATAATATTTCGCCAACTTACATCCTGGCAAATGCAAACGTTGCGCCATATTTTGTATATCACGATGCTGCGACTCATATTGATCAGCTCGAGCCTCGTAGCTTCGTTTCGTTTGAATTTCAATCAAGACGCGAGATCTGATCTAAGGCCTCAAGCTCAAGCCTCATGTGGCGTGAGATCTGAGATCTGATAGTACACATCCGATCAACACAGTGACGGTATGTGACTCGCCGCTGATGGTGATCTAGACTGATTCCGTGCATATCCATATACTGGAGGTGTATATCCCGACTGGCATGGGGCCCCTCTTGTATGATTATGGATTGAACGCGAATAATGCACACGCGTCTTTGAACTCCGAAATGTACCGAACAAGTCCTGAAACCGAGGACGCGTGTACGGTGTACCCGCTGCTTTCCCTTTCCCATTCCCAGATCTAACATACTAGGTGCGGAAGTCGGAACCGCGTCATCATCATCGTCAGGTAATCATAACATACCGGTACCACGATCCCATCTTGAGCATATAATATAAATGTGCACATATTGCGATACGTCTACCCAGTACTAGTACTCAGTGCTACTCTAGAAATCTTCTAGATTGGGCTCGCGTGTGTGAAGTCACGACCTTTATGCAATGAACCCTCTCTCTTACACGCGACCGCCTTGCCTGGAGCATATTATTCTGGTCGGACCCATGAAAACATCTTTGGTTGGCCCTCATCGGCTCAAGTCTCGCAGGCCATTGTCGAAAGCCCCGTCGACGTCGACGGTTACAAGAGACAACTTCAACGATGAAGACGACTCGTCTGACTCCTCCGACTCGTCTTCCTCCGTGTTGGATTCCGTCTCAAAGCCTGGAGACGTGGCTGTTGCGGAGGGTGCCGGCATAGACATACCACACAATTTACCTCTGCCAAACCAGCCCCTTAGTTTCGCTACCCAAGGTCAAACAAGGATCCGTAGTGAGTACTCGGGATACGCTCCAGCCATCACTAGGCGTTTTTCAACTCGTCAATAGAAACCCCACAGACCCGAAGTGCACCCAATAAACATGACCCTCCAGTCATACGGAAACCTAAAGGACAAACGGGGCGGCCAAGGAGGGGCGGATATAAGCTGGAGGAGCAGCTGGGGTGGGATCACTCGCTTGTGAGTGAAGTTGAGGTGAGGTTTCCATAATTATGACCACCTCCGAGTTGCCAGTAACTACGACGTATTTATGCATACAGTCCTTTGTCGAGTCCTTCGTCCTGGGGGAGCTAGATATGTCCCTCCCGTTCATCAACCAGTCAACTGGACAGCTTCATAAATTACACAAACAAGTAAGCTCGACTCGCTCACTGTAGAGACCCTAATTACCTACTGAACCTCTTTCTCAACTCATAGGCCGTCACAAAGTTTCCCTTCCTCCAACAATACGAAGACTGCTGGGTTGTGGATGACATGGCTAGATGCATCCTCAAGCGCCAACAACAAAAGCTTGTGAAGGAAGCCAATGCGAGTATGGCTGCGAAACGGCGTACACGGGAACTTGCCCGCGAACAGCGCAAAGCGCAATTGACTGAGATACCGACAGACAACCATCTCGAGAGATAGATCCGGGAAGTACTAGACCCGAAGCACATACGAGAGAACCATGTACAGGAGACAAATGAGTTGCATATAATGATACGTAACGTTTTACCCGTGTATGAAGGTGTATTCGTGTGTCAACACGGGAGGTTTGGCGCGGTTCAATCTCTTCAAGCTCCTCATTAATAGTAGCAACCCTCTCCACCGTGTCCTAAGTCTCCCTCGCTTGATACCCTTTTGCAACGGTGATTGTTGTTTCGTTCATCCAGCCTCCTGCTGCCATCGATCTCAACATTGTTTGTGGTGGCAACTCAGAGGCTTCCTACGGTTAGTCACGCATGATGAGAGCAAATATTCTGACAATCCAGGCGCCTTGAAGCTTCCTGGAAGATTCACAATTAGCGATTCGGGGACTGCAGCTGTGTCGGCTGTAGTGAATTGAACGACAGTGAGGACAAAGCAAGTAGCGACTAGAGCAATGAGGGGGTCTGGGAGGCAGTCACAGAGTCATCAATTGCGATGCGTTCTGAGGTTGTCAATATTAATAAGAGAATATTTGTAAGAAGAGAGAAGAAGAGAGAGCAAAATCAGAGTAAATTAGACGCCAACGGAGTCATATAGAGACATGTGGTGATATTAGGTCGTTCCCGAGTTTGACCCCGGCTTGGTAGTACCGGTAGTACTGCCCGCCTTCTCCTTTAGATTTGCGATACTACTCCTGGACTTCCATAACTGGGTTTAATATTTGGTTTAGCGCAAGCAACCGATTCGAGCAAATTTGTTCACCTTGAGCTCCGTGGAATTGCTTTTTACTTTCTTCCAGGCGGCCTCCCATTCTTCGTAGTTAGCTGTATCGCCATGCTCCGACAGGTAAGCCTTGGCAAACAAGTTCCTGATCATGATCAATGTACTCGTAGTCAGTCTTAAGGGGAGGATATGGTGTACTTTTAAACAACGGACTTCGGACCGTTTGAACGGTTAACCGGAATTTGCTTTGTCCTCGGTCCTTCCGCCTGTTGACGAGCGGCGGGCAGTCGTATCGGTGAGGTGTCCGTGATGGGTGATGTAGCGACTGGAACTGTGCTTGTTGAAGGTGGCTTGTTGACTGTTGTTCGTTCGTCGGTAATATTAGAAGTCGAGCTTGGGTTGGTATATTCGCTGTACATTGCATCAGTACCCCGATACCAACGTGAATTCATGATCAGTGACGCTGAAGCACTGACACTGCTTTAATTGGGGTACCTAGAGGAACCGTACTTGATGGAGAAGCTGGCCGTGGGGTGGTCGAAAGGGATGCATGCAATGGCTGTGTCATATTGGCTTGGGGTCCAGGCGATCGTACGGCTGGTTCTGGTAGTGGGTTAGGTGGTTCTTCGCGTCCAGATGTGATATCGGACGTCATATGTCTTGGATTGGCCGCGAGAATGGACGTGCTTTCATCTGAGCTCGACTGTAGATACGATGGTGAATCAACTCAATTTTGTGGTAAAAGGACTTGAATAGGCCCTTACTCCGAGCAATAAGTTTAATGTCTCATCCTCCGAGAGCATATGCATGGGGGAGAGGCGCGTATCATCGAGTCCCTTCTTGTCTTCGTCGATCGCCTCGTCCTCCGACGAGGAAATTTCAGTATCCTGAATGAAGAACAAATAATGAGTACTCGCGTATGAAGAGAATGATTGGACATACAGTCGCGTCCTGGATGGCGTTCACAAAGAGCTTGTGTTTTCGCCTTTGTAGACGCCGATAATACCTGTCGCACTTCTTCTGCAATTGCTCAACAACTGCAGGCTGACGATATCGATTCTGTTACAGGTCAATCAGGGATCGCGTAGATGGATGAAATTGGACACACACCAATCGTCTAAACCCTTTTTTCTCGAGCTTCTTCAGCTGCTTCTTCAGGTCCTTGACAGTCTGTTCCAACGGTCGGGCTTCCGTGCGGATTCGGGCGTTCTCTGTCCGGAGAATTTCATTCTCCTTCGTCGCTGCCTCGAGGCGCAGTTGACAATCTGCAAGTTCTGAGGGGGTCTGCGAGACCACTTGAACCTTGGACTATCAAAAGTGTTTGGTTACGAGTGTATGAGCGTCCAAAACCAATGAAGTCAGCGAAACGCGGTCGCACCGGTCCTTCCACCTGTTGATCAGGATGGACTTTCCGCTTTAGATTTGGCATGGGTGGGATATCGGTTGATAGACAAGAGCAGATGTCATCCTTACCATGAACGGACTTTATAGTTTGAGTTAGCCGTGCGTGCATGTTGGATCCAAGGCCAAGGGAGTGACATTCAATATTCAAGAGACAGTACTAGTGTGGAAGATGAATTCATCTTCAACAGCAGCTAGCGCTAGCACCGATATCTTAGCAAGCATTGACCCGGGGCGCAAGATCCAACGAACATGACGCGCATGTTGGCGAAGGATATCGAAGTGCCGTCGGACATGGCACGAACATGGCGCAAACACAAAATGGGCAAGAACAAAGGGGATTATTGCTGCTTGTAATATTCGCTTGTAATATTTCCCTTTGTTCTTGCATATTCCGGATCCATATTCGCGCCATGTTCGACGGCACGCGAAACATGACGTGCAAGTTCACCAGGACGCAAGGGTACGATGTATCGCGAGTCGTGGTTAACGTCATGTAACGTTGGCTTGAATGCATTTTCAATTCCCACTGGATTACAAATCCATATTTTTCCACATTTTCCCAAATTTCCCTTCGATCTTGATCATGCGCACGCAGCCCGATCGATATCTGTGACGTTACGTGACTGTTCCATACCTCATTGCGAACCTTTAGGTTTGGCTCCTCTACGAAAATGGAGTCAGGATTTTGAGACTTAGGTTCTCACGCACCATATATAGGTATAGACTTTGATGAGCGCTCGGCCTACCCGAAGGTTGGGCCCACGCCGCTTGCGGCCATCCCCCCAGTCATGATCTTCTAACAAAACCTGGAACAGACGTATGAGGGGATCTCTTCAAGTCCGTGCGGCTCTTGCGCACCGCCATTATCGAGATCTTATTAATGGAATACCAACTCAACTATCCCAGATCCTAATAAACGATTCATCTTGCGATCGCAAGCCTCACATGAGGCCACACTCATGTTTGGAGCGTCCTTGCGGGGAACTGGTTCGAAGTCTGATTTCTCATTGGAAGAAAGCAGGTAGTGTGCATGTGTTCTGATTTTTGGAAGTATTCAAACTTTGGCCCGCCGCTTGATGTATAGTAAACCCACTATAAATCAACCTCTTGTATGTGTCGTTTCCTCCAATAACTTCATCCTCTTCAGTATTGATCGCTTCCAGCCTATAATTGCTAAATCGTTTGAATTCTCAACATGATGGGTCCAGACTTACCTATGACTCCTGCCACGAGCAGTGACCTCCAGCCTCAACAAGAGGTTCGTGGTGCGATATGCAAAACTTTCCACTCACTGAGCTCAAATATGCTCCTCTGAAGGAATATACGCTGACGTTCAATTCGACACTATGGTCTCCTGGCAAGCGAAAGTTCGCCCCCGCGGATCGGTCGATGGTGGGTGAGAATGGCAGCACCCTGAAACGCAGGAAGGTCAGGCTTGGGTCATGTTTTGAGACCTCTAATCCCTCCGACTGACGTCTCTGCAGGTCTCAGAGCTTGATGACGAGGCCGTGCCCTCTCAGATGTTACGATGGGGGTCTCCTCGAACCGTACAAGCCAGATTGTATGAGCGGCTGCGGAGGACCAAGAAGGTGCGTCATCCGGACACCAAGGTCCACGTGATGAAACACCTCCTCATACTACGAGTATGACAGGACAAGAAAAATCGCGAACGATTACTTGTACGTTTGTTCTGCTATGTAGCCAATATCGCATTCACAGACAGGCGTCGATCCTCCCCGTAGGTACAGCATGCAAGTCAAAACCGCTCAATGAAGGACAGAATAAAGTCGCTGGAGGCCGAGTTATCCCAGAGCGTTGCAAAAACATCTCGAGCACTGGTTCGTCCGACGTCGACTACGCATCCTTCTGTGCTGATGTCGTTCTCATCTCCAATGGCATAGGACGACGCGCAGCAGATACAGCAGGTGAACAAGAGCCTACTGAATACGAACGTTCTCCTTCACGCCCGTTTGAGGAAGGCAAAGGTAAGACATTTGGTTCTAATCGTATGTACTTATGTGCTTAATCTCCATTGTGGGACCAGTCCAAATTAGCAAAGACAAAACCCTACCCATACCCAAAACGGATTGGCACAGAACAAACATCAATCGGCAGTTCTGATCTTGCGAAGCAAGATGTTTGTTCACCGCCTGAACAGTCACGGTATGCCTCGGATGTAGAGATGACCTCTTTGAAGAAGACACTCCAGGAAGCTCAGAAGGCGCACCGCAAGGTCTCAGATGAACGAGATCAACTCGAGGGAAAGCTCGCAGAACGCGAGAAAGAACTTCTGGATCTACGCAATGTCGGTAATGTAAGCTATCCACTCAGCTACGGATGCAGTGCACTCAACGTCTGCGACTCCTTCGGATCCAGAAGCAAATATCACCCCTGCCTCTACAAAATCAAACTCTAGACATACCACTGGTGCGTGTCGCGTCTCCCCACTCACGAGACATTGAACTGAGGGCGCGCCCTTATCTCAACCCTCGGAAGCGGTTCGAGGCTGTGTGGCAGAGATTGAAGGACTTCCTGGGGTTGGAAACAGAAAGTGTGCCCCCATTACCCGACGCCTCCGTCAGTTCTCCAGATCTGTGCTGCTCATTTATTGATTCTGACGCTCTGTAAATGTAATTTGACAGTCAGTCGACCAGCTTCCAGATTTCGTATTCGAGGCATGCAAGCAGGTTGCCATGATGGTGGGCGCAAAAGTTTCTCATGACGTTCGTGCGGCCAGGAATTAAGATCTAATGAATTGAGGAACTGAATGCTCTTCTAGAAGAAAGAGGAAGAACGGGAGCTGGATCGACGACAAGGAGCGGTGCGTTGCAAATAACTGATCAGTACTCTTGAAAGCAAACGGTTTGCCGGATTAGGCGCACTCTCAAGAAGCTATCTACAAGATTTTGGCCTCTCTTTTGTGGCTTGAACCGGACCCCCCGACCTCGGAGACCCCAGTGCGTAAATTCATCATCAGACCCCAACCTAGATGTGACCTTTTGACTGTCTGATGGAAAGGCTTCTACAGAACAAGCTGGCGACCGGATCCGAAGACTATGCGAACAGTTGCGGGAGAACTATGATGAGCTCCGGCAAAAGTCTGCCAGGCTCGAAGGAGAGGTTGATGAATTAAAGAAGGTATGCGCCTTTATAATATGAAGACTTCCATGAGATCTAATGTCATTTCATCCATACCGGTCAGGAGGTCAATATCCATGATCCGATTAGAAAGTAGCAGTGCTGAACGTTTCTTTAGAACAAGAAAGAGGAAGAACGGGAGCTGGAACGAAGAAAAGCGGTGGTGCGTTGGAATTCGTTGATGAGTACCCTCGAGCATTACTGACGGTTCTGTGGTTAGGCGGACTCTGAGGACGCTGTATATAAGAGTTTGGCCTCTCTGCTTGAGGTCGAAGTGGACCCCACGACTTCGGAGACCTCCGTGCGTAAAACCATATCTCTAATCGCGGTCCGGCCTAGTTGTGACAGACAGAAAGGCTTCTTTGATTGAACAAGGCGTCCGGATACAGAGACTGGGCGAACGATTGCAGAAAAAGTATAATGATCTTCAGCAAAAGTCCGCCAGGCTCGAAGGAGAGGTTGATGGGCTCAACGAAGTAAATTCGTTATCTTCTTGTAATGCTTTCGAGATCTAATACCTCTTCATTCATCAGCGCTTTGCTGCCAAGGAACAGGTGAGTCGTGTGGATTTTTTGAGTTCGCACGCGTGCTGACGTAGAGGAGGAACTGGCGAGAGCCCGGCAGGGGCACACCGACGACGTGAAGATGCTAGAAGCCGCGAATAACAAGATCAGGGAACTTGAGCATGGCGGCGCACAGACGGTACGCTCTAGCTAGCTTGCAAACCTGTACGACTAAAAAAACCGACCCAGAACGAATTGCAAGCGAAGTGCAACGAACAATTGCGCCGCATTGCGGAGTACGAGAGATCTAGGGCGGAAGCGAACGCGCAGATGGAGACGATTCGGCAAGCACAAGCACAAGAAGCGAAGGAGCAAGATGCGATGGCAGTCAAGATCAAGGTAGGACTCGTATCTCACGGGGGATCCAGCCTAATCGGCCTGCCAGGACCTGGAAGGGAGCTTGCAACTACAGAAGGTCCAGTATGAGAAGATAAGCGGCGAGCATCAGACGGTTCTGGGAGAAGTTGAAAGCAAAGAAAGAAGAATGAATTCGATGAAGACAGACTTCGAAAGGTCTAAGAGGGACTATGTGGTGCGCCTTTCCTTGACCCCATGGTACCGAAGACCGGATACTGATCATCATGTCCAGGTTGAAATCAATAATCTTCTATTCGATCGAGGGTCAAACTGGGTGGCGAAGGTTAGTCTTTCTCCACATTTGAATCCCGGGAAATGTCGATACCGAATCTTGCCCAGACCAGGTTCGACAGCCTACAGAACGATTACAATGCAGCGCGTTTGGATGGGGACAAACTGGATCGAGAGAACCACGAATTTCGGAAACGGTTAAAGGTTCGTTGTCAGTCCCCGGTCCCGGAGCCACATACACACCCATCTATAGGCGCTTGAGGAACAGACAACTCAAGAAACTTTACCGAACTCATGGGTCAAGCAGCGAGAAGAGCTCGAAATCAGTTTACGCGCTGCACAAGATGCCCGTCGCAAAGCCGAAGACGAGCTCAAGGTCCGTGAAGATTATTACATTGGTAGCTCTGATGCATTCACTGATGGAGGCGTGGCTATCTAGCAAATACAAGATCGAGCCAACAATCATAACGTGAATAATAAAGCGTCTCTCTGAACCGCACTTGTTCAATTGACGTTTCCCCTCAGGATCACCAGCCACCAAGTTCCGAGGGGATCGAAAAGAGTCCAGTCGAGCAGAGGTCCCCCTCACCCACACCCAGCACGTTAGTGAGGGTCAAATCCACTAGACATACACTTGCAGGAGCGAATGTGGGGGCCTCATTAGAAATAGCAAAGCGGATGCAACCGCGTTACAGGCTCGGTACTGGTGGAACAGAGGTGTGTGGGAAGGCCTCTTGTGTGCTTATAAGTCACAGCTGCCGATCGTCTTTACAATAGCGGGCTCGGCCCACCGGCAGCGCATCCCAACGCTCTGGATTCTCCCACTCAAGCAGCCCCAATCACCGAAACAAATCCAAGGGGAAGCATAAAGCTAACGGTGCAGTGCCATGGGAAAACAACAGAGGTTCCATATACGTGAGTCTACCAACCTCTCCCTACAAGCAAAACGTCGAACGAACACTCCGATCAGGCCCAGGGACCTGGTGATACCTTAACCTCGTCTGAGGAGGCCGATGAGGAACCCGACGAGGTATCGCCCCATCTCAGTTATATCTTCCTTCCCTTTACTGACTGCTGCTCGACAGGATTTGGATCCCCAGCCCGATAGCTCTTCTGAAGGTTCTTCGGATGAGTACAATTCCGATCTCGAAGAAACAAACAAGAGTAAGACGAAAGCGGCGTGGGCACGAAAAGGAAAAAAGAGGGAGTGGACTCGGAAGAAACAAAAACATCAGGTGAATGTAAGTCTTTAGGATGTGTGTATTCTCGACTGTTACCTAAATAATCACAACCAGCGACTGGGGCGTGAGATCATCCGTGAGGCGTTAGGGTCTCCGCGTAATTGGACTGCGTTCGCTCGTGAAGGAGTCACTTCAGAGCGTCTACACATGTTCTACGAAGACCCAGATAGGTACGGCCCCAAACTCCGCAACACTTTCATTGATAAAGGCGCGGACACAACGAGGGAGATCATGGCTTTGTCCTGGAACCGTTGTCTACTCGTCAGGCTATCCAAACTAGCCTCTCAAATTGTATCTCGTTCGCGAGATCCGTACAGGTTCCGTTTCGGTGAAGTCAAAATCAAATGGAAACGCCTACTGCGGGAACGCCTCTACCGAATCGTGCTGGCCGAAGTACAGTCGAGGCCTGTCGACGAGACAGAAACAACACGGCAAGCATACGTGCGCTATTTGAACCAGCATGACAAAGTCTGGGAGCGATGTTCTCGGACGAACATTCGTCAGCTGGTGCGTTCTTATCAATGTTACTATCGACCCGTGCTGAATCTTTTCCAGAAATATCAGCTTCGATCTCGGATCTCTGCTATCATGGTCGTAGTATCCCGGGAGCGCGGTGACAAGGAAGCCGTTATACTCTGGGCTTGGGTTATGCGAGCAGTGAGCAACCTCAGAGCTGATGGAATGTCCGACGAAGAGAATGACGAAGAAGAGGCTCAAGATGGCCAGCCCGGAGTTGTGAGGAAGGTGAAGGTCTTAAACTGGCGTCATCCTGCCTTGAGGGAGCTTTTTGAAATCATTGACAAAACGCCTGGGTTCGAAGAGCTCATCTTCACCAAACAGGGCAGAGCTCGCATACCTCGCCGACGCGTGGAGGACGTAACGAAGCGTGAACCTCCGAAACAACTTTACCGTTCGTTTTTCCGAAAGGAATTTCTCGATGCTCTGCCTTCATATGTGGTAGATGAACTGGAGCTGAAAAAGGGCATGGAGATTCCAACGTTTAACTTCGAATTTTAACTGATCAGCTCACTTTGTGTACTCAACCTGTACTTCCTCTTCCTCAATCATTAATATTACTGTGATTTAGATGAATAAGGGGGACGGGCAAGCGGCGTGGGCCGAACCTTACTTTTGGTAGGCCGATCGCGAGCGCTCATAAAAGTCCATTCCGCTACTGTCTGCCTTCACACCCTCATACGAGGTCACTGCACGCCAACGCGCATAAGGTTCCGACGCAAGATTCTATTAACAGACATCAACTGAACAATTTAGTGTCACCATAACACGTAGCGGTGACAGGAGATAAATATACACTCGTCAGCTAAGTATGAATAAAATAGTTGCTTTACAAGTAACAATTTCTCTCAAATACGTGAAGTTGGAACGAGTGATAATGCGTATTCGAGAAAGGTACAGCATACGTCTAGTTAGAGAATGAGCATTCAGGCCAGGCAACCAGTCCGGAGTCCGTGGCAAAGGTGTTGACGGCACAAGCGCCGGCGACGACGCGACTTTGAAGCCACTTTCACGGCGGTCTCAGCGAGGCTCAGCAAACGCGAACAACGGCCCTTTAAGCACGAAACCGGACGCCAGAGACTATTGTGCGGAAGCCATCGTCGTCCAACACCCTCTCAACGCTGGCGATCATCAACACAGCCGATAGCGATTTTTGTAGGGAACGTTTGGTGAGTGGGTATGGAAAGATGTCGACGATGTTATACGCATTCAGGTGCGGATTTCGTTTCCGAGATCGAGCCGTTATAGACGAAGTTAACCCTCAGAAAGTTTTCCTCCCCCAGTCATCCGTTTGTACCGTCGTTGGAACAACTGCAGGTAGGTTTGAAAACTTTCGACGCACGTCAGTCCCCTGACATCCGAGCGAGCCAGCAAGAGCATACGCTCAGTCGTTACAAGGCCTCTTCTGTCGCCATAGGAGAATTGATCTACAACAGCCTGCAAAGACCCACCACCGCAATCAGCCCTTCCCCCCAATCAATTCCTTCCGTTCAAGTGCACCGTGTCTAGGAGCCCTACGACCGTCGTCGTCCGTTGGAACTCCCGATTAAAAGTAACGCCAAAGCCAGTGTAAACCACGTCTCACCGATTACTCCTCCACCAAATCCCCTCGATAACCGAACCACACACCCAGCGACTCGGCCCTTGATATGACACCAATTCAACGCTCAGATCAGTGTGCGATAGGATGCTTTTCCACCGACCCTCAATACCCCCGCGAGTCGAACACAGCCTTTCGCCACTTCGACGATCCAGGTGAGCTCCGTTTCGCAGTCACGAACCTACTGCTGATCGACGAGAGTAGTCGTCATGGACGAGCTCCGAAACCAGCGAAATTTCGAACGGGACCGCAGAAGGCAGGATCGGTCGGGCGTCGTTTACTGTTTTCAGGTGGAAGGGACACACAGATTCAAAGTAGGAAGAACCAACGATTTCGAGAGACGAAGGAGGGAATGGCAGCGGCAATGTCGAGGACAAAGCCAGCATTGGTTCCCAGCAATACCGGCAGCTGACTGTCACACGTTGGGTGAGTATTCCTATTCTGTGAAACTCGGCCAGGATTCAACGCTATCCAGAACGTGTGGTGCACCGAGAGCTCAACAGCGTTTGCCTGGACAGGCCTCGAAAATCATGCGTGTACTGTGGGGTGAAACACTGCGAAATATTCGAGATGGTCGAGGTACAGGGAGAAAATACATTTGAAGGAAAGATTAAACCCATCATCTGTACTCAGCGTCAGCGATTGGAAGGACAGTGATGCATTTTGAACTTACGATAACCATCTCTCGGAACATGTACTATACCCGTATCTTGATGTAGCCCTATACGTTGTATCTTGAACGTAACTATACAGCGGTGCCGTTAGCTACACTCTCACTTGTGTTCCTCGCCGTGCAGTACTTTCCTGATTCCAGAAACAAATACGTTAACTTTAGTCCTCAGTCTCAATAAAAAACCCAGCACCACTCACCGACTCTGCAGGTGGTAGAACTTTCTGATCGCATGCATCGAAATCAGGCCACCCGAGAACCACGTCGCAGCATCTTTCTGTAACACATCCGTCTCGAAGAAGAGCGTGGTCAAGCTCTCCACGCAAGTCCGGAGGTAGTCCACCCAGAGGTCATACAGATCGTTGAGCTCGGGCATCTGGAAGGTGGGTTTGGGCATGAGGTATCCAATGAAGTATTTGCCGGGAGGACTACGGAAGTTCATAGCCCAAAGGTCAGTAAAAGCTACTTCGGCCCAACGATAAGGGAAGCAAAACACACCTCATAACCTCTGGGTTACTCGTATGCCTAACCTCGTCAAACGTCACACTAGCATCCAACCCAGCACTACCAGCCACAATCATCGTTCCTCCAGGATGAATCGGCAAAACCTCTGTAACATCGTAAACACACCCATGCACCCCGATCCACATCTTTGAGTTGTACCGATGCCCCGAATGCCTGGCTAGTTCGCTGAGCGGAAGGCCATCGCCCTCGGAGTCATGAACACGTCCAACATAAACCTCCTCTCCGCAAACGCCTGCGCCAACGTCTCGTCTGCACCCTCCTTCGTCACCGCGCGGTACTTGTAGAGTGCCCGCTGGATACCTGAAATCACTGTTTCGTAGAGGGAGATCGAACCACAGATGTAGAGATAGCCTCCACGACCACCCAGTTTAGTTGAAGTCACCATATCACACGCGAGTGGTCCTTGATCCATGATCGTCTGGTCAATGTATCGTGGTTCCATCTACTTCTCCACCAAGTCCCTGCCGACAGGATCGTACACCAACCCATGTGAGTCCCGGGAGAACGCAACGTGCAGTTCCAATTTCCCTGCTAGAACGTAGTCCCTCAATTCGTGTTTGTACAGGAACTTCTTCCGGGATTGGACACCCAAGAACAGCACATTCCGTCCTATAACTCCAGAACCTATCCGGGCTTCCCAGAAACTCCGGAATGGTGCGATTTCGGAACCTCCGGCGAACATGGCGACGGGGGCGGACGGAGAGATGGGAAGTTGGAAGTTGAGTAGACGGGAGACGCTGACGAGGATTCTGTATTCCAGTAACCTTTGCTGGTGAGGTGATGTTTCGGCCCGTGATCAAGGGTAGGGTCAGGGTTGAGGAAGCCACTCGACACCCCTGCTCGGGTTACTTTCATCGCCCGAGCGTCAGGGAGAAGCAATAGTGGGTTGACTTCACGCTCAGCTCGACCAACAGTCAGGTCGAGAGATTCAGGCATGAGGTCGAAGGGGAACGAAGTATGGAGTACGTCCTTGGTACTTCCGATTGAATGAGGGTGAGGAGCCACGTCAAGTCGTCCAATCCAAATGCTTGGTCCCACACAGCTTCGTCGACTTCACTCAACGCGAGGAGAAGCAAATCACCGAGGGAACCATTGACGGGCCACGTATCGGATCCCAAGACGCGAAGGGTAGCAGAGGTGCGAATCATGGTGTGAACAGTCATAACCGTGTCCTTCGTCAAGGGTGCGACCTTTCCCTTCGTGAGTACGTCCCGGACTGTCAAGTGTAGATGCTCGCGCTTCGAGCACTCAGCCTCATGTTGAGCATATCTCTTCCATTTGGCTGCCTCGGGGGTCGGAGCGTTTAAGGGAACGTTGACATCGAGCAGGTCAGCAAGGCCAAGGGTTCCAATGGTTTCTGTGGGTTTGTTAAGTCGGGACAAAGACTCGGGAAGAAGCAGAGAACTCGCCTCAACATCGCTCCACAAGTTCAACGGCATGATTGCCGGTCGATCCCCAGAAATGAAGGTCAACCCGACATTCTTCAAGTCAAACGTGACTTTGCCCGTAACACGGTGAGGATCGCAATCGATGGATTCACGGGAAGTAATCTTCGCCTATGGTGTTTGTTAGTTTTTGGCGAGTGAAAATTAAGAACGAGAAGACGCGAGAGCACATACCCAGAACCGACACTCATCATATATAAGTGCCCCTCATCTCATGGGGCTCAACACGCCCGGTTTTAGCAACAACCTTCGAGGAATCCATACACCTTATCTACATCTTTTGGTCAGTCTGTGTACAGGGTGGATTCTGGAACTGCATATACTCACAACGATGGGTTCCCATGAAGCCCTATTCTCCGGCATACGACTCTACAATCGCATCCAACACCCCAACCAATCTCGGGTCCCCAGAAGCCTTGATATAACGTACAACGGGGTAGTGATTCTCAATAGCAGCGAGAAAGGCCCTGACGTTGAGAGGCATCCAGGCGCGAAGATGAATAGATTCAATGCCGAGGAAATACTTGAAGTTGGTCCGCTGTAGTGGGGAGCGCTCTGTGAGTGTGGTTGAAGAGAACAAAGGAAAGGACGCACCACCAAGGAGGTATCCATACACTGGAAAATTGGCAAAACAACGCCGAGAGGGCAGGTAAACGCTTCGAAAGGGGTGCTGAGAATCTAGCGTATCCTTGTCTGGAGCTGCGTCAGTCTCGACTGGACTCACAAGAAAGTCGGGAAGGACTCACCCCCAAGTAGTGGGCGGCCCAAAGTTTTCTCCCGCACGTGGGTTCACGCTGATTCTACAACTTCGTCTCTCCTGTCCACATTTGAGCATGGGACCGGAGCGTTCTCTGCCCATACAGCGACCCACCTTCAGTATTCGAGGGGGAGGAGAGGGACGAGTCGAGGTGGGGGATTTTCTATCACGGTGAACCGATCATGAGACAGCAGAGGGTGAATGCCACTTGCCACGCGATGAAGGTTCTAGAGGAAGGGATGACGCCCGCGCTCCTTTGGACACGTAGACGTAGCGTTTTTCTTTTTGTTGATTGGACGTACTGGAGTTATCGTCGTTTTCTGTGATGCTATTCTGGCTTGGCCAGTTTGTCGCAGTACACAGTATGTTGATAATTATAACGATCATGGGTATCTGCGTCTATTCCTATACTGAGCACTCATTTTTATCAGAAATGTACATGAATATCAATTGAGGGTTATGTGGTCTCTAGCGTTGCGCTGGATACGATTGACACCCCGTTCCTTCCAGGTCCTTCAAATTGCAACCTTTCTGCTCGACCATCCACCTTCCGACACGCAAAGTAATGAAAGCAGGGTCGGGCAGAATCCTTTGAATGATATCACTAGGGACAGGAGGAGAAGTGGGTAGCGGGAAAACAGCGACAATAACTGACGGGCTCTCCATATCAACCTCAGCAGCAGCAGAAGTTGTAACGCTTACAGTACTGTTGGCGTCGGCGTTGTCGCTTAGAGCCTCTGGTGTCTTCAAACCTGGTGATAACTGCGCAGTTGGAGTAACAGACGATAGCGGACACGCAAGTGAACACGTAGGGGTGTGAACAGCGTGTACGGCGGCTGGGGATGGTGATGTAGGGAGTGGGGGTGAGGAAATGGTGGGCAGTATGCAACCACTGGTGCTGCTCGACAAAAAGTTGTACATGTGGTTTGGATTGAAGGGGTTGTGATAACGTTTCCTGCTGAGACGGTGGTGATGAAGACTCGGCCGTCTGGGACGGTCGTACTTCGATGACGAAGATCAGTTTTGAGCGGAAGGCATAGAAAAGATAGGCGCACACTAAGTCGTGTGTATCATCGTCGTCATTGAGGACCCAAAATAGTCATAACACGCCTCGTCGTGAGGGGGTAGTCTCAGAGTCTGTCAAGAACCCTTCGTGTTGGTTCCCCTTCTGCTTCTGACTGCGTCGGCGACGAGTCAAACGGTAGGTTCGACGCGGGCGTTCTTGCGGGAGCGAATCTTGGGATTGCTCGTCCCAGTTCATCGGGTTTTCTAGGGAGTTGTCGTCGAGGAGTTCTGCGGGTAAGGACCCGGGGAAGGTGGAAAGGTCGTCACCGTCGTCTTGGTGTCTGCGTTCGGTGACTGGGTCGAATTGCTCCTCGACGAGAGACGTATATACTTCTCTTTGAGCTTCTCATGCTTGATGGAATTGTTATTTTAGTATGCGAGTAGTGCAAAAACAGACCGAGGTCGTACCTTTTCATCCAAGAGGCCAACGACACCTTCGACCCGCTCTCTGAACGATGCACGTTTCTGTCCGGCTTTTCCAACGAGTTCTCCCACCTCCTGTTCTCGAGCGTCGCCCTGTTGTCGTTCTTGAACTACAGGTGTCAAGACTGTCGAGATGCTGTCGGGGAGGCAATCTGTCGAGTCAGACGCGCAATAGATTGGCTGAGAGTAGAGATAGCGGTCACGGGTAGAACTGCTGCTCTCATGAGTGACGTGGTGAAACAATCAGGAGCGGTTCGGCTCACTTGATGCGGGCTTTGTGGGTCTATTTGACAGGCTTTGGAGGATTGTGTCTTTTCGCAGATGGCCGCATCCTCTGAGCTGATCTTGCTCTCCACTCTGCTGTTTCTTCGGATTCGTCTCGTTCGCCGCTGCTCGAAGAGGTCAGGGAGTGACATCCCAGTCTGGCTACTCGAAGATATGGATACGCACCACCGTCTACTTCTCCGAATGCATCCTCCTCCTTGACTTGCAGCCTGCTTTCAGAATGAGATCCGTAGCGTTCCAACTTGTCAGTGACAACGTACCGGCGAAAGCCAAACGTCTTTTGTGGAGAATCCTTTCGTTCTTTTAGTAGCTTTCACGGACGATTATGCTGGTACGACGGTGTCTGAGGGGTCTTAAGATTCGTTATGTTAGACGAAAGGATAGAGGGGAGCTGCCTGCAGGACGTACCATGCCCATCGCTGCTCTGTTCCAAGCCTGCATTGTGTAGATGGGTGGCTGGAGATGGCATTCGAAGAGACGGTGTACTCTCATAGCAACTATTAACATCGCTAACTCGCGTGCACCCGAGGATGCAGAACTTTGTATAGGCGAGGATGTACGGGATTTCAGCGCAAGCTATCCCGCATATCTGGACCCGAAGCAAGAGACATAGGACGTTGATCTACGATTTTTAGCGCAAGCTATCGGAGACGAAGCATCCAAAAGATCTCGTGAGCTCCAAGAGACCCGCCCCACAAGATTCGACCCAATTTTTTCAATCTGAGTGCAAGGTAAGAGAGCTTTAAGCTCCGTCGATAAAGAGGCAGACTTACCGCGCAACGCGTACGATAACTTCAGCTTAACTGTGGAGGTTCGGGTTCAACGTGGTGCACGGATTGCTGTGCAGTCCCGCGCCCACGATATCATCAACGTGATGCAAAAATCAGCTAGCGCTCTGTGAGCGCCAGCTAGAGATATGTAGCGGAGTCGGTCAATTTATCATGTTTTCATGTTTTCATTGATTGATCAGGCCTTCAGCTTCAGTGACAGGGGTCGGCCAATTTATCACCTTTCATATCTCAGACTGACTTATTTGTTTGTGGGATCGATCATCATGATCAGGTGCTCCCAAGCTACAGTTCTATCGATACAGACTTGTCCAATGTCCGGGGCTGTTCAATGTCATGCACATGAGGTGAGCTTCGAGCATGAGGGGGAAAAAGACCTCCATGAATACCACTTAAGGGTACTAAGGAAAGTACCTCTGATACTGAGAAAAAAAAAACAACCACTGAGCGGTTCTAACAGCGGATCAATCGATCAGATTCCGAGAGGGGCGGTGACAGAATCAATTCCGCTGATCATGAATTAATTTATACATACAGTTTGTGAATGACGATGATAGACGAGAATGAACGAAAATTGTTGACATGTTAAGAGAACTACATACGGAAACCTTCCAGCACCGCTCGACGAGATAGACGTCTCCGGCCGAGCCGTGCAATTCTTGGTATCCGCCACCTCCTTTTTCTCCTTCTTCGTTCCAGCGCTTTGGTTCTTTTACAGCTAGATCATGGGTCTATCAGCATGTTTAGAGTAAGTAAACGGAAATGAACTCACTTTGTCCTTCCAACCGGCGTCCCATTCATCATACCTGGTGTTCTCCCAATATAGGCTTCTGCTAGAAGATTCTAACCAAGTCAATGTCAAACAGATACGAGTATGGGACCATGACCAAGGTGTACATCAACTTAGGCCCATGGGATTCCTCTAGCCGATGCAGACAACTTGGTCGCCTGCGGTATGACTGAACATAGTTTGGGAGGTAGTGAGTCAATTCTAGGTGAAGCGGCGGTAATGGCTGGAGTCGCCGAAGTTGACGTTGGCACTGCTACCGATAGGTTAGACTGGTCATCGACATTGGCTTGCGTCTATGTAGGCGAAAACGAGATACTCACAAGTTAACGAGGTGTGCTTGACTGGGCAACATTGACGCATAGGGAGAGCATAGAATCAGAAAATCCAGAGTAGTGTCCAAGAGAACAGTAGATTTGCAGATGAGGAGACATGACGAGTAGATCAGACACGGAACGGTGTAGCAGAAGGGGAGATTCCATGCGTACCCGAATATCAAATTGTAAACATTGTAAACAGTGATTGCTGTCAATTCATTCGTTTTTATAGTAGACATTGTTCTGCGGCGGTGTAGAGGCATGGCGACTACAGGGAAGTATAGCAGAGTTGAGTAGGTTGAAACGTTGAGGGATCGTGGATGTGACGTTAATGGTGCCAGGTGTAAGAAGGACGGCTGGAAAATTATGTCATCGTCATCAACCCCAAAGAAAACGCCCAGTCCGGTGTTTGTCTGGAGTTCTTCTGAACAATGTAAACATTGTAAACAAGGAATTTAGCCCCTAGGCCTGTCACGGGCCCCTCAATGACGAGCAAGCTGAGTATTCTCTGCTTGTACGACATACACGGGCCGGTGACAGGCCTACGTAGCCCCGAACTTCTTCACTCCGTCTCGTCGCCAGGTTCACTTGGGATTGATCAAGACCTAGATACACGCGTACGGTACCTCGCGATCGAGAGACTCAAAAGCAGCAAGCAATATGGTAGATCATACGAGTCCGATCTATCTCCATGTATACAGACATGATGTATATAACCATGATCAAGGTACGTCCGTGGGAATCACAGGAATTACAAGACTACCGCGAGTCAGTTCCTCGCGATTGTTATTGAATTATACTACATCCTTATACATCTCGATCCGGGATCGAATTCACCCTCCATACCAACAACTATCATGAGACGCAAGATCGGCCATTCAAACCCAAAAACTCCACGATGCAGAGTCGGTCGGTGTACTCGATTAAACAAATTTATATACGTCAGGGCCGGCGCAACACACCTCGCGATTGTGCAGTGTGTAGCTTTGGAGGGCAACTATCGAGTACTCCCACCGCACTCCACGGTAGCCTTCTAGGTCTAAGCCTCATGGATGGTCGGATAACAGCAAGCTCGCTCCTCGCGTCGTGTCTGTTCAAGTACCAGTACTGGGTTCATGATGCACGGCAGGTTTCTGAGCCTTCCATCCATTCGCTTCTTGCATCGTGTCTGGTAGAGCGGCGGTAACAGATCCACGATCCCGTAGGTGACAAGGGCTAGCTGTAAGCATTCAAACTTCAATGTCTGACCACTATATGCTCAAATAATTAATATAGTCTCGGCAAACACTGCGCAAGAAGACTGAAATGGCTATATATACCCGCCATTTGCCGTCGCTCTCCCTCATCTCTCATCTTCAAGTTGGTTTCACTACCCCCCAATCGTTGTAGGTGTACATTGGCACAATTTCCAGTCTTCGTACTGACACCTATCACAGGTATTACAGAGACCCTGATCACGAAAATGTCCATATTACGACGCGTTCCCGTTGAGGTCTGGCGAATGGTCTTTTTCGCGGTTTGTGGCGCAGTATCGTACTCTTTCCGATACGATGCCAGATTCCGAGGGCGACGATTATTCGAAGCCCCCCCTTTAATTCTTTCGCAAGTCTCCCCGCTTTGGAGAGCCATCACGAGGGACTTCCCTCAACTCTGGTCGTCGATTTCCATCGAGTTCGTTAGAATCGGCCGCTCTGTTGAGCCGCTGATAAATCTGTATCTTGCGAATTCTGGACGATACCCCTTGATGTTGCGCATTACGCGAGAACTCAATCACGGTCTACCGCTATCCGAAGAGGGCGCAGCAGCTTGGAAAGCTCTTTCGCCTCACCTGAACCGGTGCGAAGAGTTATCTATCGCAGTTTCCGGTGACTTCGACTTCCCCCCCATCTACGACCTCTCGTTCCCCAACCTTTTGGCATTGTACGAAGAGATTGAAGGTGACGACTACCCACCATGGTTTTGGAAGGCAGTGGGAGCTGCGCCGAGGTTGACCCGGGTGAAGCTCGATTCTTTCGACCCCCCTCGCTCGCTACCGTATCATCAGCTTACATCCCTGGAAGTACAATACTGTGGCGACGAGGACGCTAAAAGCATTCTAAGAGTCTTACCCACCTGTCGCAGACTCCTCAATCTCGAGGTGGGTCGGTTAGCCGGTCGAGGAGTTGAAAATTTCGACGCCCCGTCTAGTGTCATCGAGATACCCGCACTTCGAAAGCTTTCGATTTGCGCCACGCTCCCAGACAATCCCATCCTTGACGCGTATTGTCGGCTATCCCTACCAGCCCTCACTGATATCGAGGTGACGTGTCACAACTGGCCAACAGCACTACACGCCCTGCTGGAACGGTCATCAACTTCGCTCGAGAAAGTGAAGCTGAATCTATCCGTGTCCGACAGTATGGAAATTCCCGATCATTTCTTCTCCCTCATCCCCTCATTTCATCGTTTGACCCACCTGGAACTGTGTCTATGCCCGTTCGAATTCCCCGCGACCGTGCTTGCCGAGATGCTATCGAAGTTACAACCGAAGCGAGATTCAGACCGACCTTTGGTCCTACCGATACCCCGACTCACTTACCTACTCCTCGAGGCCTCCCCTGACATTTTGACGCCGTCTGTTGGTGACGGTTTGTTGACATTGGTCAGATCAAGGAAGCTTGCATCACATCCGCTGAAAATCATAACTATCAGCCTGGTCATTCTCTCTGCCTCTTATTCGATTGCGCCCGCCATCGCTCAACGGGTACAAGCTTTGGAAGACGCAGGCATCAACGTGAATATCGAAGGGCCCTATGTTCGCTGGTGAGTACTAGTGAACTTCAAAATGGAGTGCACTACCGATACTGAAATGACTGCACCTCGAAGCGATGCTCGTTGAATGTCCGGAGATTCTGTTTTAGAACGTAGTATCGACCTTCCCGTTGGAGAGAATAAGTCAATCGCCGGCTTCGCTCTCACTAGCACGAAAAAACATAATACCTCCGCGTTGGCATTTTATAAATGTACAGATTGATCATGAGACAGCAGACGGTGGATGCCACTTGCCACGCGATGAAGGTTCTGGAGGAGGGGATGATGCCCGTCGTTTCTTTGGACACGTAGACGTAGCGTTTTTCTTCTTGTTGACTGGACGTACTGGAGGTATCGTCGTTTTCTATGATGCTATTCTGGCTTGGCTAGTTTGTCGCAGTACACAGTATGTTAATAAAAATCATGATTATCCGCGTCTATTCCTATACTGAGCGCTCATTTTTTGTCAGAAATGTACAAGAATATCAATTGAGGGTTCCCGTAGGCGGCAAAGTTCCCGACTCACGATTTTTCTTGTTTCCGCTATAGACCTCCGTTCAGAGTCAATAAATTAAATTTCATCGGAGAGTACAGGTGCTCGGGTACCAGAACTACCAATTGCAATGTTCTCATGTACAATGCTAGAAACAAACGGACTTCCTGCATCATCATCGTACTAGCTTCCTCCTTGCGCCTCATGCGGACTCGTGTGATCAACAACTGACCCCTCGTGCATCCCTCTCACCGGCTCAGGCGCCTTGCCTTCCACAAGTGACAACACCCCCCTTTATGTCCTCAGTTCAGCAAGCGCCTCCTCAAACGGCCGCATCTCACAGCCCTCCAACACCCTCTTACTAGCCTGATACCACGTTTCGCGCCGATCGCGAGGGCACAAACCACAATCGCGATCGGAGCGTAACGGCTCTCTGGCGCTTCTGGGCGCTAGCTGATTTTTGCATCACGCTGAAGATATCGTGGGCGTGGGGACTGCACAGCAATTCATGCACCCGTTGAACCCGAACCACCACCGCGCGGAAGGTGAGATTTTTTCCATTCTCAGGCTCTACGTAGTGTGAAGTACCAGCACTAGTGCAATAATAATTGTGTACTGTATCACTAAACCTTGAGAACCGCAAGAGTCGAAACGACTCTTAAAACGGCAGGAGGAAAAGAAAAAAAGAAAAGAAAAAGCCTAGCACGACTCAAAATCATGGTGCTAGGACGTTTCACGCCGCCTCGAACAGCGATGCTGACCATTGCCCTCGCTTTCTAGGTTGTTGATCGACTCGCTGATGGCCTCTACATATCGGATATTTATTGGATCAATCTTCAATGACGGTGAGTCGAATCGTCTCGCACTGTGCATTTACCTGACTTATCTCAGTTCAGTTGCTTACATTGTTCGAAATATGAAGTCTCAACCCACATTGGTCTCATAAACAACCACTCGCGTACGTGCCGACAAAAAAAGATTTGCTGCAGCGAGTCAAGGTGCCTCAAAGTACTATCCCAGGAGCTCCCTCAACAGTCCCCAGTGAAACGGAAATTCGGAAAGCCGAGGCCGATTCAGGGAGGCAGGATGAGGAGACTTTGTTGCATGAAGACTATCCGATGGGCGAACCACAACAGACAGCAAAACAAAATCATCCCAGAGCCTGTCGTCGAAGAAACTCCGGCTAACTTGCAGTTACGGAAAGGTCTCGACGAATTCGCAATGCCAGAACCCGAGCCTGAATTATTCCCCGAACCAATAGTCATCTGACCCAAAATTATACCCCGAAACAGATTCTCAGCCAATGCTAGACCTAGATACGGTCTTCGTCTCGTCGAAAGATGCTTTTAGGCTGTTTACCGTTCATCGATTTCGCCTTCCTTCCCGAGATCCAGAAGAGAATACTACCATGGATGATCTGGCTGATTCGGAGGGATTTAAGGTCAATCGTGGGCGCGGTATTCGGTAGTCGAAGACAAACGGCTTACCTGACCGGGAGAGATCGCCTGCTGGGAATCTGAAGGAAAAGTACCAGGTGTCTACTAGCGAACGATATCGCTGCGTTTAGATGACTTCCTCCATGACAATGTTGGCGAACCTGCTGTAGTGGTGCGTATCTCCTGACGTATCAAGAAACACAATACTTAGAACTTTGAACAAGACTTACGAGCACATCTCCTATATCGACTTTTCGACCTCTCCGGGGACGAGGAGTTGAGCCAAAAAAAGGAGCTTATATCAGATCTCTAGATCTTGTTCTCATCAAGGATCGGATCTACATCCACAGAACCTACCGCATCCGCTAAGTCTACGTCGTCATCGACCGCCATAACGACGAGGACACGGTTGACGTCGTCTGTATGATCACCTTCACCCACCAACTGGTTCAACTTCGCGCATGCACCCTCAACGAAGTCGTCACCGCAAGAAACACAGAGGCAGTAGGGGTCAAAATGACGATCAGATGTTGTTGTCACGAACGGATATAGACTCCTACCCACATTCACGCCGTACACCTTCAAATTCCCACTATTCCGACAACTACAGAACACCCGCGTCAGAAAGAAGGTCCCACGATATGGGGCGTGAACCTTCATCTTCCAGAACTGACCATGAACCTCCAGAAACATGGCGTATGGATGACAGATACGCAGCAGCAGGAGGATGCCACGACAGCTGACATCTTAAGGTTGGCGGGGACGACTACGACATGGTCGGAACGAGGAAGTCGGAGGGATGGGGAGCTCGTCGTAGTAATGCTTCTCATTACCCACAGTAGCAATGAGACGAATGGCTGCCTCGGTATCGAGACAGCCGTGACCCGTAGGGCTCATACCAGGAGGCGGCCAGTCGGGAACCCACGGCACCAAACTCTTATGACTCATACGACGAGAAAAACTCCCGCTCTCGTTGGCCTGAAGGAAACTCTCATTGACGACCCCATGAACCAGAACACGACAGAGATTCGTGTCGGCATGAAGATGCCCGAGGGCCTCGTCAAGAATCGGAAATGGGTTGGGAGGATCGAGGGCGGGAATCAGACACGGGCTGGGAGCCTCGTCCGCGAGAGAATTGAAGGCAGACATGCGAAGATGAAAATCACTGGAATCGTCCCCAGTCCCCTTCAAGTTGGATCTGACGAGGAATAGGGATTGGCGCATTGCCATGAAATATTCCATCTCGAGCTTCATTGGTCATGTAGTGCTTTTGGAAGACAATATTAACACTTAACACGGCATTGTTACTCGTGGACCGCGCTGAGATATACGAAGACTCTATAGGCAATGCAGACGATTGAGACAAAGTGGGCTTGTTTGTGTTGTGAGGTCTTCTTTACAAGAAAGCCCTAACATTCTCAAGCGGGACCGCGCACGAGACAGGGACAGGGACAGAGCCTTTCATTCTCTCAACCTCCAACCCCCACATTGGCGCATTAACCAACCCGACCAGCCACGGTTACAATCACTAACCCTTTCCTGGGTTTCCACTACTTCATCGTCATCTCTACTATCTCTACTATCCGGTCCCCCTGCCCCAACGCAACCAGATTTCGGCAAACGGCAGAACTCGATGCTGCCGCGTTGTCGAAGGTTAAGTTTGACTATCTCGTCGTAGTAGGGGGCACTACGTAAGTTTACCATCAAACCCCCCTCCCCGCATGCTACGCTCATCCTTACCTATCACTAGGCTCTCGCAGGATTCACGGGCTGTTGTGGGAGTCATTGAATGAACGCTTGTATGATGACAATGTTCTCCCTGGTATGTTCAGTCTGTCTGTAATCCCAATGCCAGGTTATCGCTGCCACAAACGAATACAATGGTATTGCGCTAGTGAACTCGGTCTTTACCCATGGGAACAACGACCCAGAAGAAAGGGGGCACCGATTTCGAGACAAAGTCGAAACGCTACTCCGGAAAAGGGACCGCGATCACGAACGTTTCCTCAGTCATTTTGAGACCGCCGCAGGCGGCGGTGGCTTTGACCTCCATGTTAACACCGAAATCTCCGCGTCGCTTTGGCAGCTGTGGCTATACAGGCTCATCGAACTCATCGCGAGAAGCAAATGGGGATGACGTATTTTACAAGCGCCCACTGGCGTTAAACGACGTTAGGGATGTTAGGTGAGTCCCGTTAGATTCGCGTGTGCAGCGGTAGAGAAATTCGGAGCAAACGATGATCATTAATACAGAGTGTCACTGAGGCTATCGTGCCCAGACTAGTGGCAGACGACGTCCCGCTATTGACAAAGTATGTCTCCCTATTGATATGTCACAGCCTCTAATCTCGTTATCTCTTTAGCCTGTTGGCTGACGTCTTCCCCGAAGTTGACCATATCCCTGTCGACCTCTCAGCCGTGAACTTCTCGAAGAATGCAAAGAGCGGCGTCTTGTGTCTGGCGAACGCTGGATTTTGAGGATGTTGCAACTATATTAAAGTCAGAAGATCCAACACGGTTTGATGATGGTCGGACGGTCAGGCAGCGGGGAAACGAATGCTTGGCGAGTCTTTTTGGCTGCCTTGGAACATCTGGACTGTGTTGAAGGCATTGCCTATGCCATTGATCAGGCCATGCATAAGGACGCACTATATGGGAAACTCGATTCCACGACCAGAGAGCGAAACGATGGACTGTTCATGTATGTCATGTGAAAGACCAACGACGACGTACGTGGCACGAATGGGGGCCGGCACTGGATCATCTTCGATGGGGATGTTGACCCAGTGGGCAGAGAACTTGAATATGTACGTTGTACGTTCGAAATAAAGCATTCCCGATCTTACGTTCTGTTCAGTGACCTTGACGACGATAAGCTTCTAATCCTACCAAACGGCGAGGCCTCAGCGTTACCCAAAGTACAGATCACGTTTGAGGTGGAACATCAGAAGTGTGCGCTACTTGTTGCCGTGAGTCGATGCGGTATAAATTGGTTCAGCGAAAACGTTGCAGAACCTTCGATAGTCTACCAACACCAGTCCAGGACTCGTCCATGATTCCGCTCAATGCTGAAGACGAAGAAACCGGCGACATCATTGCTCGCCGTACAGACATACTTCTCGATAACGCTGCCTCGACCAACCTCGTCACGCAAAAACAGGTGCCTACCATATTCAAACGCTACTCCGCAGATGGGGCCCCTGTCAGTTCCGCTTTGACATTCGCAGAGTCCATCGAACATATTATGGATTTCGCCACGACGTGCGCACTCAACGTCCTCTTCTCTCTCATCAATGAGACTGTACGAAACATCATTACGTACACGTCCAATACTCCGATTTTCCCTTACCTCTCGAGCATCGAATAGTACACTACCAAGCGTCAATATCGTGTGCGCCTTTTCGGGTGATGCAAAGTTGGATTTGCGCTCAAAGATGGGAGACTTCCTTCGCAATTGTACCGGCATTGACTTATCGCCACTGGGCACAGGCGGGTCACTCATTGACTTCGATGTTCAAATTGCCACAGGAGAGTGGATTGCTTGGCAGACGCGTGTCCCATCCATCGAGATCTAAGATGATGCAGTGACGGCTTCAGATATTGTCGTTCCGACCCAAGACACCGTTCGCCATGAGGAGATCCTCTGTTCATTCCCGAGCACGACCCCCTCATGCTTTGCGTTCCTCCGGGTTCAGGAAACACCATGGCCTTGTTCAGTGCGCTTTGCAAGCCCCCCGACATGGAGGCTGTCAGCCTCAACTTCTCCAGTACACCCACTCCGGAATTGATCGTGATGGTTAGATCCCCACTTATATACAGCGATACTATTCGGACATACAGATGAAGGGTACGCGCTACAAGCTATGTACAGCTACAAGATATTCTACTGATACACCAAGAAGATTAGGGAGAAACGGGAGAATGGATATGATAAAATATACATCAAGAAAATGTCAGTATTGGGTGCGTTCGTCCGCTTCGGTTTCAAACCGAGATCTCAATCGCTCCATTATAGGTCGGATTTGGGATTCAAAGACGTCTTGTCCATCCATCTCGATCATAACGAAGATCTCGCAATGCGCCTGTCCGCAGTCAACACACGGATCCCGCGGCCTCTCCCAGCATACACGCTCCAGTTCTTGATGGACGAGTCGCTCTGGCCGGAGGTGAGTAAGCCTGCCAACGTCGAGACTGACGTGAATTCACCCAATATATGACAGTCTCTCACGGCGATGGGTGGAAACCATATTTGTTTCTGGCTCGGGCATTGTCGTTCCCATTCCCCTTTCCGACGCTCGATATCATTCGTTCGGCCGACCTTGTAACAGCTCGTTCCCTCGATCTTGAAGCAGTACAAGAATCCGGATACTTGTCGCCCTCTCAATGACCGCTCGATTTGTAGTTCGACTTGTAGCTCGTTTTTGAGGCCTACAATACATATAGTCTGAGGGTGATGGAATGGAAGGGCGACTAACGGGGATCGTCGAAATATTCGAACTGACACACCGATTCGTGTTTGCAGGATGGGTCAGTCGAAAAGCACCCGATATAGCAGGAGTTTGCCGGGTCATCGAACATGGGGGAAAATGGAGAGTGTGTAGGGTTGAGAAAGAGGGTCTTCGGTGTAGGGGAGAGGAAGAGAAGGCCTGTTCTCTGCCGGAAATTGCGAGACACGGTGGTAGAAGTAACGATTGTCGAGGTTCAGGGTGAAGCGGGTGGGGTTGGAGGTACAGTGACGGCGACGGCGAACGGAAGGGAAAGGATTCAGAATATGCTGGAGTTGGAAACGTTCGACGTGGATCCCGATACCTGCTGCGCTCGTTGCGTCCAGGCAAGCTCTAGTGATGGATGTTGGAATTTTGGAAGGATGGACTGTGGGTTGTAAGCACGAAACAACGAGTAGACCGGCTTGACACGCACTGAAAACCGATAAAAATGGCCCTCCGACGCTCTAATAGACCTCCCGGTATGCCTGCTTCGTTAAAAATTTCGTTGTTGAGGTAGAAGGAAGTGGAGCTGAGTCGAGAGGGGGTTAGGAGAGAAGGATTATGGTTGGTTAGCACAAAGCATCAAAGAAAAGGGCTTGACACGCACTGAAAACGACAAAATTGGTCCCGACTCCTCTGCCAGACCTCTCGGTGCGTATTCTGCGTCAACGATTTCGCTGTCGAGGTGGAAGATGGTCGACTGGGTTGAAACGGGCTTGGCGGACGTTCGTCGATCGAGCTCGATTGCAGTCACGGGTGATGGTGGTGGAAGAAAACCCGAGAGCTATTGCTGACGACAGCGAGTTTCAACCGGGAGGAATGATGTTGTGCTCTCTGGCTAGCACTGGCAGATGGAACGCGCGAGAGGGAAGATGGCAGGCGTCACATCGTGTGACGACGCGACACAAGAGTTTAGACGCGCGTCTAAACTCCTAGGTTGGCGCATCCTCCGACGCAGATGATACTCCCTTCTGCTGACCCCTTTGATCATTCTCGACGCCTTCCTGTCAGCGTGAAGTTTACCAATCCCATGTTGAATTCCTCCGAGTACATGTCAACGACACCCATAAACAATTTGACAAGCTCTCATCCATCATTGACGAGTTTGACTTTCCGATTCTTTGTCGCCGACTACCCTTTACCGTTCTACGGGAAATCATCTCTTCGTGTCTCATATCCAAAGTCCGACCACGGCTTACATTTCAACCCATCACGGGGGATCAGGCCAATGCTCTCGACCAACGTATTGCCCACAAAATCCACGCATATTTCTCCTTCCCCTTCCACTTCAACTCTTCGCTGCTATAACTTCCTTTCAATTACCGTGGGTTTGACTTTCCCTGCATATCGCGACTCAATCAAGCGCTCGCAGTACAGGGTCTACTCCGCGACCTCAATCACCATCTCCCTGTCTTCCAACTGATGGCGAATATCACTCTCGGAGACTGGATGTTGTCCATCAACAACTGTTCCTTCCCATTCGAAGGACAATCCGTGACCCATCGGTCGCTTGCCCGTCAGACGCATCAACTTCCTTCATCCTTGCACACTCTAGACCCTCCATGACACGCACTCCTCTCTTCGACTTACCAACCTCTCATACTACTCTGATGGGAACGTATCTATTCAACACATTCACCCCTGTACCTTTCCACGCCAAAATATTTATCCCTCGCCAAACTATCTCCAACCTCGGGTCTTTCGGGATCGTGAAGCTTGATGGCACTTCGTCTGCGACTCATGTTCTCGTTATGAAGCCAGCCGCCCGCCAGACTGGAGGCGATGCACAGATTTCGCAACCAATGATGGCCACCGTTGAGCGGTGGATTCGTGGTTTCACTTTGAAGTCCATAGTACACTTATGTCTTGGATTAGATCCGCAGTCCACGGATCCCCCGTGCTCAGCTCTTTGGATACTTGCGGTACCGCCATGGCTACGCCAACGACTAAGTATCAGAGTACATCCTCCGTCACTTCAGCACCTGTTCTCCACATCCTTCTCCGTCACATCCCGCATTCGATCACCACACCACCGCATCCGACGCTTCTACTCTACCCCCACCCCGCCTCTCAAATCAACAACGTTCTTCTCTTCCTTCTCTTCAGTCTCCCTGCTATCTCTACTACTGCTTTTCATACCGGGATCGTCCACGCTAGTGAGCAAGCCTCTCTCTTTCCGCCCATCACTCCATCTGCTCTCGGAAGAGACAGGAAATCGCGGGTTTACGTGGAGGCAGTCTTACGAGAAGTGCAGAACCCGCAATCGGGCAGTGGCTTTGACCTCCTCGATCATATCTCCGAGCCCGCATAGCCACAGCTGTCTAAACGACGCGAAGATTTCGGTGTTAACGTGAAGCAAATCGGAGATGACATGTCTCATGAGCGCCCACTGCCGTTGGCGTTAAACGATGTTAGGTGAGTCAGGCCTGGTAGATTCGCGTGTGCAGCGGTTGGTGTTAACATGAGCTTTATAGACGGTATAGAAGGGTGGTTTCGAATGGAATGTTCTAGTATAATATCGACGGTACAAACATCGCTAGAAATACATCAAGAAAGGGTACATGAGACGGAGTGAGCGTTAGAGTGCGGGGGTATTCGACAAGGACTCCTGTGCTTCGCGAATTCACGGCCAAATCACCTTCTGAACGACGTCGGGAGCGTCGGTTATCAGGAAGATTTCCTGATGAACTCGACCGCAATCGCTACATGTCTGATGCGGCCTCGCGAGGCATACCTTCTCTAGTTCAATGTGGATCATACGTTCTGAAGAGAGGTAAATGACTCTTTCGCGAATAAACGGAAGTCTGACTGACCGAGGCTATGACAGTCGTCAACATGAATGGGCTCAAACCATTCGTGATGCTGGGATCGACATTGCTGCTTCCACTCGCGTTGCCGACGCGGGGGATCCGAGGTGCGTCCGACCTTATACGCGGATGTGTTGCTGAGATCGCAGTCGGTAGTGTCACTGAAATTGACGCCGTCGATTCGGAAGACGTAAATAAAACCGTCTGGTTTACGAACGGACATCCGTCTCTCGATGGCGGCTTGCGTTTTGAACCAAGATCGAAGACCTGGTCCAAAGTCAGTGTCGAACGTTGGAGGAGGACGATTAACTGACGCTCGTCGTCGAACGCCGCCGCAGTATAAATTGACTGGTAAGGGAAGTTGGGGTCAATGGAAAAAGAAACGACGCTGAACTCGGGGGTGGCTGTCGTGCTCATGGGTCTCGTTTGCAAGGGCGGACGTTGAGGTCGACTAGTTTCGTTTTGATGTCGTCCAATTGAGGGTGATTGTGTTAAAACCGGTGGGGATGGAGGCGGAAGGAGAAGGCCGCTTGAAGGAAGGTAACGTCGGTACTGTGAGGCGCAGTAAAGTGGGTTTGTCACTCACCTTAGCCCCCAAAATCCGTCCTGAACCCCTCAGCACTCTCAATCGAAGCCGGAAGCCGAGATAAATGGTCGAGTTAAAGCCGGGGGTGGTGAAGGAGACCAGGAGGACCAAGGCGGCTCCAAGACACGCGAGGTCAGTGTTCTGACGCGTCAAAAACACGGTCTTGAGACTTACCAAACCCTAGGTACCTTCAGAGACGCCTCCCTACCCAAGATGGACCGAGTTTTGTTAGGGAAAAAGGTTGGTTTTGCTTCAGAATGGGTTTAGAGCTATATTGATGTGAGGTTTGTCAGATTGGCCATCCTGAGCAAGATCTGGAAGGAAAATACTTACTATAGTACCCTCTGAACCTGCAGGAACAAGGGTGGTTGCAGATGTAAGCAGGAGGGTCACTGATGAGGGTGAAAGTGAGAGCAAAAGAGCAATGAGCTAACTTTCCCGGGCTTCCAACGATGTAATCTGACGAGGTAAGCCATTTTCTCGCGTCGAAACGCTCGCTCAGTCATCCTCATCTCCCTTAGAACGTCAAACCGTAGCTTCGCGTTATGGAAACCAGGCGCCGGATATTCGGATGTGTTGAAAAGATGCCTTTATATCGACCGTTAAATCTCCGTCGTATTTTTCACGGCTTGTTTACTAACACAGACGCGTTTTTCTGCCAAAATTCGTTGTGAAATGCCCTTCAAGTCGTCGAAAATCATCGGAAAGCCCTTGGGACATGTCGACGTTGAGTGTAATGCAGATAGGCTGGTAGCGGTAGGTTCCAAAGCTTCGAACGTTGGCCTTGACTAAACCGTCTGTCACCCAGATTCTCGAAATCTCGTCGGGGATGGCTTACTTGCACGATTGCGAGATGGTGCACGGAGATATCAGAGGAGCAAGGATTATCTGAAAATTTGGTTCCTCTGGTAGCGCTCACACCATGTCGATAGGCCAACGTGCTGGTGAACGAGGCTGGTCAATGTCTTCTCGCAAACTTGTGACTGGGAACACGGCACGACCTCGTAAATACACAAGTGTATTACACAGATAACGAAACATCCAGAGACTACATAGAGGAATAAGGATAGAGATCTCTTAACCGATAACCAGGCTGAACTCGAGAATTGTACGCCACCGCGTGCATCGTACTATATCGTCTTCCGTTTCTTCTGAGGACTCTCCACCACCCTGCATTCACGCTCCTCCCCATCCCCGTCCACAAAAGTGACCGAACGAGACCTTGTACGACAATGCGCCACCTTTACCACCGCCTCTTCGTCGTCGTCCGATTCCGGTTCATACTCTTCGTCGTCACCTCGTACAAGTACGTCTTCCTGCAATGTTTCTTCCTCGGTGCCCTTCTTCCTCTTCTTGCTGTTGGCACCCTTGAAAGTCGGCTCAATGATGCGTCAAATCTCCACGTCGTCCCTCGCATTGAGGAGTGTGTCAAACCACGGCTGGTGAGACGCGTGAGCGAAAGACATTTCCTCGGGGGACTGTAAACGATCGCTCACCTTCTGCGTTTCAATTTATCCCCGGGACCCTTCACCTCGACGAACATAAACTCGCGTTTGTTGTAACTCCATGCAAACAAGTCCGGAACTCCACGTGCTCTAGCAGCATAGTCTTCGCAGAACAAGCGACATATACAGACAAAAGTGTCATTCTTGAGGCACTACGGAAACGAAAAGCTGGAGGTCAGCCGTCATGGAAAGGAAGGTGAGAATACCTGATACTGACCTCGTCAGCCTCCAACAGATCCTCAGGTGGACACACATCCCATCTCACACACCAACACAAAGTGTATCACGTCCCCGGTCGAACAGGTCTTGCCTCGCGTGGTAAAATGAGTCCTCGACCAAATCAAGCGGCCCTGCTTGGAATTTGGCTTCGAATGCACCTGGGACGTCGGCGAAGATGATGTCCCAGAACAGAAGCGCGAAGATGGTGGTTAAGATACTCGTCTCGGAGTGAAGGCTGATGATAAGACAAAAGTGAGTTTACGCAAGTATAGGAGGAAAAGGTAGGGATACCCTTTGAAGCTCCGCTTCGCATAGAACTGAACCACCAGTTCCTCCACTGGATTTCCCCTTCCACTGCCACTGGGCTTTCATCTAAGCACATCCAAAAGCGAGATTATGAAGAATAGCTCAACTCACAGTCGCGTTCGCGAGAAGCATCGCTGCTTCCTTCTTATCAGGATCATACGGCAGGGGAACCTTCCGGAAGTAGGACGTCAATTCTGCATTGATCGGCATTCCATGCTGATTTGTATTGTCGTTGGCGATGTTCTCCTTCTCAGCCGTAGTGCTTGCTCCCATTATTGACCGCAGCCTGGGATCTAATAAGCCCTTTCTCTGATGACTGATGTACAATGGACTCGACCTAGTTAAAAAGTATTCAGCCTGTGATATTTATGATTACTGCCCATGAAGTACGTTTCGGCCATTGTGGAAGTCGGACAATTCGAACATATAGAGACGCATCTTCTCGCTATCCGGCATAGACCTATAGAAAACAGATTTTTAGAGCATGTCGAGTTAGGAACTTGATCATTTCATACCTACTATGTCCAGAATCCACCATGAGAACGCGTGACGCTTCACTCCTTCTTCGTTCTCAAGTATGTCTGCGAGCTAAGCGTAGAATGCTGACCTGAACATTTCTAAGTCGCATATACAACATATAAGCGTCACAAAAAAGTCATCATCTTGCTCCCCACCTCAGCCTGTTCTTCGTAGCTCACGATTTTGGGCTGCACATAGCCGATGGTGTCCTGAATAGCGTAGGTGTCAGCAACAGGTACTCTTTGGGTTACGTTGTAACGCGTGTTGTCCTTGAATCGCCCTCAGGTCGCCCGTACATCGCCCGTACATCGCCCGTACATCGCCCGTACATCGCCCGTTCTTCGGGTAACGAGTTTTTTGAAGCGTAAAAGTAGCAAATTTACGGCCGAGAATGTGGGAAGTTTCCGGTCAGTTTTACGGACGGGAAGTCCTCAGTTTCCCCTTCGGGAAAGGCTGTGTTTCGCAGGCGGGAATATGCCGGATATGCAGGCGTGAATGCTTTAAAATACCGGCCGTAAACCGAGACAAAACACGAGGACTTTCCCTGGCGTAAAATAGATCTTTTTTCGGGTTCGTAAATATTACAAATTAACAAGAAATTTTACGATTCGCTTTTACGCTCGTAAAATTAGGCCCCGCGTCCTGTGATCCCACCCCTCCGGCAATTACCGCACGCGCGTCGCGCCCATGCAACAGCCGGAGAAAGGTGGGGTCCGGTTCGGAGTTCCCGGACGATCACACCAGGGATTCTTCACATTCGAGGAGGCCCTGGGAGTGTGAGGGGAGGAGAGTACTGATAACAGCCCCTCGAGACCACCGAACGGATAGCATGTCCATCGTCGTGTGTTTTTATCCGACTGCTCGGAAAGTAATGAGTTGGCTGGCTGAGGTGGTGAATGTGAAAGTATGTACCGTGTACCGTGCACCATGAAGCGTGTTATAGGGGTTCGAATTCAAAAAGGCTATTTGCATAGACCAGCTACTCTCGCAATGAATCAGCAGACGTTGGCAGTAGCTTGAGAGACCCCACTTCATTGATTTAAGTACTTTGTCCGTGTCATTCTAATCCTACATCGTCCGTCCGCTCGTCCGTCCATTCGATCGTACGTACACAAGTACTAATTAGGTCCTACAAACTGATACAAAATCCTTCTCACAAGACCCGACAAATGCTGCGGATCGTTCTGATACGTGCTCTACACACGACACAAGAAAAAGTCAGCGTCAGCCATCCACCCCGTCCACCCCAAAGGAAATTCGAGCGCACTCACCATAACCATAGCCATCCCCACAGCCGTCAACACCGCCTCCCCAACCCTCTTCCCCTGTCTCCCCTTCAGCTGCTTCAACCCACTCACCTTCCCCGTCCCCATCAACCAAGTCGCCTCAAGCCCCTTTGGCAACACATACATAGCCAACTCTGCTCGACGACGTTTTTCCTCGATGAACAGGGATAAACCAGCTAAGAAACCAGGTACCCAGAATGAGAATTTGGAGGTGAGGATAAAGTCGATTAGCCATCGAGGTAGGGCATTGACAAGTGGGGATTTGGAACGGGTGCCTGTGAAGAGGTATTCGTGCAGTTGGTGGTTGAAGCAGTTGATCGCTACGAGCAACGAAGAGGAAGACGAAACAGGTCAGGATCAGAACGGAAGTCCACACAAACGCACTTACACTGATATATAATCACAAAAACCCCCAAAAACGTACTACTCCTCCCCGTCCCCACAATCGCCTTCCCAATCACTTTCACCGGATCCTTCGTGAACGTCTTCCACTTGAACAAAACAGGTGGGATCAGGTGTAATGCACCGTAGATGGGTAACATCCATTTGAACACTTGGTAGAACCGAACCAGGGGGACTTCGAAACAAGAACTCTCGGCGGGGTGGACGGCGGCGCATGGGCCGTAGGTTGGGAGGTATTGGTCGGGGCTTTGGGGTGAGGCGAAGAGGGATCGGAGGTGGAGGAGTCTGGAGGCGTTGGTGGGTGTCAAGTCCTATCCACAGAGAGGGGGGTAAGAAACGAGAATAGCGAAGCGAGAATGGGGGGTGAATGCGTGATGCGTACCGGTAACTCGAGGGCGTCGTCAAAGTCCTTGAGGTTGGGTTTACCGAGTTTGACGATGTCGTGGTTCAGTCGTAAAGCAGGTTCGGGGACTTTGGAGGCATTCGATACCCTGGGAGGAGCCATAATTAGTGTCTGTTTGATGATGCGCATAACTGGTATAGTACTAACCATTGGTGATACGAGCGAGGTAGAGTGCCTGGACGAAGCAACCATGCATAAAGGATCTGCCCACACCTAAGTTTTTCGTCAGATACCAGAGACCAGAAAAGATTGCAAGCGGCAACACGACAGCGACAACCACTCACACAAGTGAAAACACCAGAACGGCTCCATGAGGTACATGGATATTCCGCTTCGTAGTATACGAGTTATACGACCCTTGAAGACCGCTAGCACGCACTCCTACTTCAGAAAAAAAACGTACGATCGAAGGTAATTGCAACACAACGCACCGAACAAACAACTGTTGCGCAATCGTGATCCGTCTCCCGCGTTTCTCCAACATCACGGCTAGCCCGCCCGCGACAGCTCCAGCTAGCGCAGCGTGCCATCGTTTCGTTTTCTTCCGAACGAGGATTCGTTGAGCTTGTGTGGACAGTGATAGACGTTCGGTTCGTTTGGGCGGTTGAGGTCTCTATGAGTATGATGAGTGATGAGTTATGAGACGAGTGGGGGAGAGTGGGTTTTACCCGGTATAGAGGCCCTCCAGGTGTTGGTGGTACTGGAACGTCAAACGAGGTCATTGGGAGAGTCCGGTCGTCTTCGTCGTCTTCGTCCAAGAATGCTGGTGGATGTTCTAATTTGTGTCTATCTCTATCGGGCGCGTAGAGAGGTAGAGCGTTAAGGAGGAACTTGTACAACGACACGAATGTTCCTGTTATACGCAGGATTGGAGTTTAGCTCTGGGCTCGGAGACAAGATGTTGCGGAACGTCTACCAAGCATCGCTGCGAATCTCCATGTGTCTTCACCGAATATTGCGTGTCTAATGAGAGCGAAGCGTTGCTTTCTAAGAGAGAAGAGAGAAATGACCTTCAATCTACCAACATAGTCGACCCCATTTAGCTCTTCACTTACCGAGGTATCGACTTGATCTTGAGTAAAGCCAAAACGAGACTAAAACAAGCTCTAATATTAAACGCCAACCCAGCCGCACCTAAGCAAGAAAAAGCTCAGTCCCTCATAAAGAAAACCAACATATCCAAAACTCACGAAGTCCACCCTTCACAGCCCACTTCAAACACTCCCCCCCATCAGCGAGTTCAACTACAGGCTCCCCTCTATCCCTCCAAACCATCTTCTTAGCACCCTTCCACGTCTCCTTTCTATTAGCCAACACGTATCTGAGCGTCTCCTGCGAGTTGGCGAGCGTGACCAAGTTTTCGAACGAGGTCATCGCTCTTCGTAGAGGTAGCGGTTCAGAAGAATGAGAGGAAGCCATCTTCCTTCTGCTGCTGCCTGTACTGAAGTGAATCGCAGAAGAAGGTATCGGTTCGTCCGGGATCTCTGGAATATCTCCCTCCTCTGGCGGCGTGAAATCGTCGGTACTGTAAGGTGTCTGGTTCCCACTGGATGGGGCGGTGGTGAAAGGCGTTGAATCTGGGAGATCCATTTTTCCTTCCAAAACGCAGATGTTCCGCTGTCAGAAAAAGCTGGGGTATCCTGGAAATTCAAAAATGTTGGGGTTAACCACGACCACGCATGCGCATGTGAGAGAAAAGGCTAAAGGAATGTGAAAAAATCGCTGGTGTGATCGTCCGGGAACCGGACCCCATTTTCTCCGGCTGTTGATGGGCGCGACGCGCGTGCGGTAATTGCCGGAGGGTGCTCGGTTTGATCTAATCTTATCTTGCGCTTCAACTCGACCCGACTGCCAACGTTCTGTGATCCAATGCGAGAGTAGCTGGTCTGTCCAAACCCATACAACACATTACATGGTACACGGTACATACCTTCATTTACTGCATATATGATCCAAGCCCGAATATGAGATAAAAAACGCGCAGTCACAGACCATAAGCTATAATCAAGTTTTCAACACACCTCCTGAATGTACTTTACCCCTGCCAAACACTCATATTCGGGGAAGCGTGGATAACGTCAGTCACTGATGTCGTCGGTCGACGGGAGTCTTGTATGTTATGGTAGGAGGGGAAAGCATATCCGACGCTCGGATGGTGTGGGTGAATGGCCGGTGTCTGTAGCGGTGGGAGAAAGCCGGTTTAATTACCGAGGACAGCCCAAATAAATATCGTCATATCCTCAACTTTTCGCGCTCAAGCCCTCGTTTCAAACGTCTACCAGCCATACCATGCCAGTGAGTACCCGACATCTCAAAGACGCTCGCTCGCTCATTACTCACTAACCGTGGATGTAGGATGACCCTCCGTGTCAAGCTCAAGGTCCGCTCTCGTTCCGTCAAATCATCTCAAATTCTCTCAAAAAACTCCCGCAATAGCGTGCAGCCTTCAAACCTGTTTAAACAAAAACACATACAAGCCCGAGAAATGCAATGAACACCTGAGGAATCTTTACCTCTGTTGCCAGAAGATGTATGATGATGAAAACGACGGAAAGGCAGAATCTACGGCTTGCCCTCTGCCAAACGTGGTGAAGCGATGGCTTAAGGATCACCCCCAGTGAAATACTGGCGATGGATAACCGAAGTCGGAGGGAGGGCTGTTATTGGCCTTTGGTGAGCCTATCTATTTGTAGGATTACAGGCAAGGATCTGATAGTCGTTATTTAGGAGTACAAAATATAACGAGCGGTCTTAGCTCACACTGCACCTCCAGGGGGAGCCCAGAAAACACCCTCTCCTTCCCGTAGCACCGGCCATGTCGCAGAATTAGAATAACCCCCCTGTCCACATTATCCCTGTCTCTTCACGATCAGTCGTGAACGGTCGTTATATCACAGGAGCCGCTGCCCAACCACACACCCCTCCCCTCCCACTCCTCCCTTCATGCCTTTTACCAAGCCCACACCGATGCCTCCTTCGTCCTCGTCGTCGGGTACGACAACAACGACAACAACAACGTCGTCTTCTTCGCTCCTTTTCACTCCCCCACGTGCGAGTCCCCCAACGACGACTAATGGGACATCGAAATCCAAGATCTTACCAAGAGCTCTCACTATCCCTCACATATTCAGGTCCTCTGCTTCAAACAGCCTCCCTCCTCCTTCGCCGGCATCTCCCAGGGCAAGCACGATGATGACGAGACGATTCTCCAACCTCCGACGTCTTTCCTTCCCCAAACCCGTACCGGTACCGGTGCCAGTACCCTTACCCTCCCCTCCCATCGCCGTCCAAACAGGCTCCACCACTACTCCTAACAACAACACCGCCACTGTCTACCGTCCGATGAAAAACGAATCCCGATGTCTCCAACACATCGCCCGCGGAATCTACGTCGCTTTCCAAGACGACGACTTCCCAGTTCCCCTTCCGCGTACTCACACTCCCCGCACCGAAGAACTCCTCACAGACTCCGGCCACCCATTCACCCACACCATCTCCATCGTTCGAGCCTCCGATACACTCTCCCCACCTCTCATCACCACCTCCACCTCCACCTCCACCCACCACAAACACACAAAAACGACGATGACACTATCGACGCTCCCCCGCCCACACGACCAATACGAATACCAAATGGACGTTCTCGCTCGAGACCCCGAGCTGACTCGAATCACGAGGGAGATGGCGGAGGTGTACCTCGACGCGAGCTATTTCACTCCCGAGCGGACGTTCACTTCCGGTGATAATGGGGTTGCTAGGTTGGGGTTGAAGCAGATGAGGGCTGCTAGGGATTTTATTCTTCGGGGCACGGGTGCGGGTACAGGGTCGGGGTCGGGGTTGGGCAGGGGGGAAGAAGTGAAAGGGGGTAAAGGGGAAGAGGAGGAGAGGAGAGTCCTGATAACAGCCCCTCGAGACCACCGAACGGATATCATGTCCATCGTCGTTTGTATCTTATCCGACTGTACGGGGAGTTGTCCGGCTGAGGTGGTGAACGGGATCGATAGGCAGAGGGGGGTTATGCCTGTTTGGAAGGGGTGTATTTCGAGGGTCGGGGTGGAGTATATTCAGGAGGTGTGTTGAGGGGGTATTTTACTTTGGCTTTATGGTCATGCCGGGGGATTTTGGTTTTTATTGGATTATGTTTATCTTACTTATATTCGGCCTTCATCAAAAGGGAAATGTACTATTGTAGATATTCTAATTTCTGTACGACTCTAAGCTACCTAGAAAATTATTCAGAGACTAGTGCGTTCGCGCGGTATTCTGAAAGATCAGAGCAAAGGCTTACGGTTGGTTGGTCTGGAGTTGCTGATTACGAGTCGTCGTGGCGAGCTTCAGACTTCAACTTTCATCCGTTTTGTACACGCCGAACACACCGACACCAGGGATACTACATACCACATCTCCGGCACTCAATCACTTTTTGGTACCCCGCCAAATATCTATCCCAACAATCATCAATGTCTTTGAAGCACCGTTCACGCCGCCATAACCATTCACGAATACCTACCTTCTTGGCCCTAGTCTTCGGAACTGGGTTTTTGACGTTCCGTGAAAAATTCAGGTCGGCTTTCGATCATCGACAGTAGAAGAGCCTCCTCAGCGTCACGTTTCAGCTGATGATTGTGAGGTGAGCATTCCTCTTATCGCAGCACCGGGCAGTAAGTGAACACTGAAGTACATATCAGTCCCCTCCCTTGATTCCACTGTGATGATATGCATAATGCACTCACAGATTCGAATTGTGGTCGAGGAGAAGGCATCTGGATTGTCCTGGACCTTGTCCCCCCCCTTTTCTTGAGGAAGTGCTCCCGTAAACCCTACACCCTACACCCACCATGTCAAGTTTCAACGTCCTCATGGAGAATCGAGATGCAAGTTAGACACCCGTGGGACTTCCAGGAGATCATGTCTGAGTCACACTGTTCGGTGTGTTGCGCCATGACCATCTAGTATGATCTCTGTAACTTATTCCACCATAACTTACTGTCCTCATCAGTGGTGAAGGCAGACACATCTCAGCCCAGGACCAAGCCTGTGTACTGGTGTTGCCCATGGCTGGCTGGGCTCGGCTAAGGCTTACGAGCTGAGATGACTTTACTCCAGAGCTGCTCAGAGTGACTGAGTTATTGCTTGGGTAGCTTTTTGTCTTGTTTTTTATTTTCAGCTGGGAGCACTGTATGATACATTGGTCATTTATAGTAATGTAAACTTACATGAGGGAACACACAAAAACCTTCTTAGATGATCATAGCAAATGGAAAAGTTGTGTGAGGTCCTTGCATAACTTTCCCATGAGCTTTATGAGGCTTGATTACAGTCATCTACCGTCCAATGGGACAAGATTTTATTGTGGGACACTCAGCACATTATAGCAGGCCTGTATAATATTTTCAAGTATCTAGAACCTATTTATGTTACTTACAGTCACTACTTGATTTTTATGATACATATGGTGATTGTTTTACGACTGTTCAAGAAATGAGGGATTTTGCGTCCATTTGGGACAGAGCCCGCGCGCGTGAAAGTGTGGGAATTGTCCCATCACACAGCACGTCTGCAGGAGGTTTGAGGACACAACCATGGAATCATAGGTACCACTGCACATACGCACACATAGAGTCCAAGGTTTGTCTCTTTATATTGTCCTGAACTCACTGCCCAACCCCGATCCAAAATCCTACTGATCTGGTTGTGCTAGGCCCGGAATATCACATTCAATTCCAATGTTTCAGTTCTCGTATTTTATATGCACCATGTAATGGCTCAGAAATACTCAAAGTACAAAAATTGTGTGTAAATACATCTAAGAAATAATACTTAGGGATGTGCGCGCTGCGGGAGTGTAGAAAAGTGGCTTGTCCCAAATGAGTGCGTTGTCCCATCGGCTGGTAGATGACTGTACACCTGGTTTGTACCAGGAATATAAAGAAACCTCTACAAGAACAAGAAATATTGTATTTTAGATATCAAATGTCAATTAACTACAGTCTCCAGGGCCCTGGGTCAGCGTTACAAAGGGAAAGATTTCCAGACACTTTGGTGACACCCGACCTAGCTCTGCCGGTGAGGGGTCAGCTCTGAGCAGAACCATTCAACTGGTACAGCAGAGTTCCACTCTGCTCCACTTGAGAGCACCCAAGTCATGGTTTGAGCAGAGTCATTAGCAGTGCTAGCATGGAATAGTATTACACAAAAACTACTTTCATAAACATATAGAGTAGTACAGACAGTTGAGAATATGTTGAGATTTTCCACTAGCATGCAGCCACAGAGTAACCTAAATCATCCACATGTGTAACATTTTCTGAGACCAAGTCATCTAAGGAATTCACATCAGAATCTGGACTTGTACACTTGGGTGTAAAAGAAATACATACAGAACTTTTTTAGAAATCCTGGTCTGGCCCAATGGGTTGCTTTACTTGCCAATGGCAGTGTTGATGTGTTGTTGCATTCAAGAGTCACAGGTGTGTCCATGGGTGAAGGTGTTGAAGAGGATGCAAAATGTGAAGGTGCAAGAGAAGTTTCAGGCTGTGATTCCAAGTCTTTGGGCTCTTCTACCCTGGTGGTTTTGTGAGAATCAGCTGAGCAAGAACCAGTGTCAGTGCAGTATATAAGCTGGGTAGAGAACATTTATTACACACCAAAGATCAACTCAGGATGTCCATGGTCATGAGCATATTGCCTTCCATCCAAGTTGTAACCACTTAAATGAAGATGTTCTCGGACAGTTGCATAGTGCTCTTGACCCCAGTGGGTACCAATTAACCTCTTCATGCTCAGCTTGGGAATCCTGAATTTCTTCCAATCCTCCTCAGCAATGGAACTCCTTCCCTGTTGGTCATGGGACCAGTAGAATAACTTTTTGGGAAATGGATAGTGCACACAATACGCATTGTTGATGAACTCAGTGGGGAGAGGGTGAACAAAAAGGTATGCTGGTGTTGAACAGCTTGTGGGGTGATTGGGAAAAGTACCTTCAAGGCGGAACCCCACTTGATCAATATATTCTGGAAAGAAGAATACATCACACAGAGAAAACAGAAATATGAGAAGGAATTCTCACCAATATCCCTCACATCTTCAGAGCCATCACAGAAGCGGATGGACTGGCAGAAAAAGGCACAATGGAGTTGCCTACGGTTGTTCTCTGGAATGCGCCAGCCAAAATCAAGGGTGACTTTAACATCCCCAGTCTTTTGGAACAAGAAATTCACCCATCCTGAGATTGAACTAGTCAGCAAAAAAAAAAAAGAAAGAGATGTAGTTGAACAGTAACTATACCAGAGCTAGAGTATTTGGCTGTGATATCAGGACTGTGGCTTGTGCAAAACCAGCTGGGAGGGGAAGTAGAAGGAAGGTGTGCAAGGATCTTGTGTTTTCTCCAACTGATGACTGTGCCAAAGGCCAGCAGCCCGTGTCGAGTAAAGTTTGACAGGCCAGTGATCCACTTTCTTCTGTATGATGCAATCAGGTACAAAACATCGCCCAAGCTTCTCTCGACAAAGGCAATGATCTCAGTGGTGTTTAGGCGTAGAGGCTTTTCTTGGTGAAGTGGTGGTAGGGGAAAGAGGATTGGTAGGAGGTTGCCTTCACGTGGTGGATTGAGGGAGAGAGAAGTGGGGTCATACTGCCAAGAAAGTGTTTTGAGGTTCAAAGACCAATCACAATAACGACGTGTGACCTTTTTGGTGTCATTAGCCAGCTAATGCTAAAAACAATCAACTCACCAAAAATTTCAAAGTCCTGTCAGCATGCAAAGATTGGATTGCAGTTGCCTAAGGACACTCTTCAGCTGGAACAGGAAACTCAAAGACTGAACATACATGTGTATAATTCAGGTAGTAGAATATAATCCATTCCTTCCCCCTATACTGATGATACAAATTCTCCCCATTTGTGAGTTCTGCTGCCTCTGAGCACCTGCAATCAAGACTCCCAACAGGACACTCACCATTGTATGCAATCAGTATTATCACATTTGACTTGGCCACCGCAAAGACTTGCTTGAGTAGTGCCGACCTGCAACATGTCATTATTGAAACTAACAGATGAATGGTATGCTGGCTCACCGTCCACACATTGCTGCCTCAAGGACAGCCTCAATTATCTGAAGGTAAGCATTAGATTATTTTACTCAAACCAGACACCAAAGCTAACCTCTTTGAACTTCTCCTGATCCTTCTCTGCCACTGGCTCAAAACTGGTTGCAGTGAACTTTCCCTGGTATCCATGTATTTTAGTGGTCTGTTCCATCCTCTTGACTTTGACAACTTGCAACTCTGTTGATATGCCGTCTGGCTTGACATTGACAGACAGGACTTTGGATGATAGGACACACTGGAAGATGATATCACCGTCGATTACCCTTCTAACGGTCCTTCCATACTGCAGGTAACCTATAGAGTTGCAACTGAGACTAGACTGCCTGACACTTACCAAAGTCACCTCTGAACTTGAATTGCTGTAGATGTTAGTTGTGGAATTGCCAGCAACAGTCTGGAAGTTGGCATTGGGTCCTATGATTGTGCCTTGAGCATTGGGCAGAGTGGTCATGGTTCTGAATCAAGGGGAGATTGGAACAGGAGAGGATGGTTGAAGGGGAGAGATGATGATGGGGGGAGGGAAGGAAGGAGGTCAAACACAGCCTTGTGACCCTGCCCAACTGTTGGTTGAGATTTGAGAAGACAGAACACTTCTACATCAGAAAAACTCACTTTGGTTGTCCGAACAAGGCAAGGGCTTCCTGTGCTCGTAGTAATCTCGGGGACAATGGAGAGATGCTCGTATAGTTTGAGCTGGCGGTGGACCTCGTCACTTGGATCTCGTCTCGATACCATTCCTCATTTCTATTACCCAGCCAGTAATTTCCGAGGCCTACTCGATTCTGAGCACAAAACTAGGAAAGTCAAACGTCAAAGTCTTGTTTATGGTTCACAATAATATATACAAGGCACAGAAGCTACTGACACATACAAGTAATCGGAACGCAAGGTTGTACTTAACGTGGAAGCTCCTTAATATCCATCGTCCCTTCACGAGGCTCATCCGCCTCACCAACATTCCGTCTAAGACTTGCATCCCATCCTTCATGGGTAGTACTCCAAACCGGCGATGCAATCCCCAATTTTTGCAAAGGATACTCGTTATTGTCGAACAAATCGTGACAGCGAATCGAGGGAAGGCCGGTGGTTTACGCCGTGCAGACATTATACTTACCTGCTTTTGGACTCCGCAGGTAGGATTGACGTCCTGAGAGCCAGAAAAAAGAAAGAACCGATGTGGAAGGGATTGGATGCAAGGCACAGGTTGGTGGTAAGTCAGATATACGTGAATCCGAGTCGACGGCAGGAAAAACGAGGTTGATGAGATGTTTGGGCGGCAGCGAGTATCGTCACAACATAGCAATTGTTGGCGTGAAGGTGGAGGATAGATGAGCGTGACTCTCGAGGACAACGAATAAGATAGATCTTGTACCGTGCCAGGGGGGCAAAGATCCACCCTCGCCCTCGACGATTGTATCATGATGAGGTTGTCAGCTCTTTATCCCGCACAAAATGCTTGTTACACGACCGAAGCAATACCCAACCTGCTCGTACGAACACCACTGCCCTCTTTGATTCCATTTCTTCATGAATCATCCTTAACCAGAACGATACGGCGATACCGGAGGGATAGTAAGCCCACCCCAGAGAAGGACTTGCTCATGAGGAAAAGAGAACTCAACGCAGCCACTTGCCGATGACCAGTACCCCTCATCGACGTCGTGCGGCCTATAGCGCTAAGTAGAAAGGACATGCTCAAAGAGCTCTATTCTTTCGCTCGAGAGTTAACACTCGCTACATATGGAGGGCCGAACTCGAATACAACCGGGGGTCGATGAGTACAACCGGTGGAAATCCATCTAACCGACCATCCTCCTCGACATCCTCAAAGGTTGCACCGACACCTTCTCCGAAGTAACAGAATCTGATTTCGACGCCTCCAGTCGATAAGCATCACGACATGTTAATACCCCGGCGTCGGCGGTCGCTTCGTTGAAGAGGATACCGAAGGTGAAAGCGCAGCTCCAAATGGATTCGGGAGCACAGTTACTAGGCGACCCTGATTCCCTCTCCCACGCCGTCTTCAAATCCAAATCCACAGGTTGCGCCGAAGGTTCCTTTTGTCTCTACGTACTCCGACGGCAAGGCTGCAATGAAGTGGAGGTGGGGTCATCACCTCGGTAAGACATGATTGCTCGCCGATCTTTGCACCCCTGGCATCCTCAAACGACTGAGTCTTGCGAGCAAGGGACCTACGAAACTATCCGATAGCGAGAATCTGGACGTGCAATACGCGACACCCGACTCAAGTGTCGCGTCGGTAGGCCGCCCCCCGACCCAGACCTTCGAGACTGCTTCTTCAACAACCCTGTGATGGGTATGGTCGGTGCCCTTTGTAACGGATTCCCGTCTTCGTCCAGCTCTTCCTCCTGCCCCTGCTCCTTCTCTTTCTCCTCTCCTTAAATGCTCCGATAACGCCGGCACAGGCGGTGGTGGTGTTTCATTACGAGGCGTGGAAATCTTCATGTAGCGGACCCTTGAGAATAGGCTGAATCTGTGTCAGACTCATAATCGCTATCGGAGTCGCCGCCTGCTGCGGCCTGCCCGACCCCCGACCGAATGAAACCCCTGGCAGCCCTCATCTGCCTCAACCCCGACCTAGCAACCCCATTATCACCGGAAGTGAACGTCCGCTCGGGAGTGAAATAGCTCGCGTCGAGGTACACCTCTGCCATCTTCCTCGTGATTTTCGTCAACTCGGGATCTTGAGCGAGAACGTCCATCTAACATTTGTATTGATCGTGTGGGTGGGGGAGTGTCAAGGGTGTCATCATCATTTTTTTTTGTGTGGGTAGTGCTGGTGGTGATGAGAGGTGGGGACAACGTATCGGAGGCTCGGACGATGGAGATGGTGTGGGTAAATGGGTGGCCTGAGTCTGTGAGGAGTTCTTCGGTGCGGGGAGTGTGGGTACGGGGATTGAGGGGAAGGGGAAAGTCGTCGTCTTGGAAAGCGACGTAGATTCCTAAATAACGACTATCAGATCCTTGCCTGTAATCCTGCAAATAGAGGGCTCACCAAAGGCCAATAACATCCCTCCCTCCGACCTCGGTTATCCGTCGCCAGTATTTCACTGGGGATGATCGATGATCCTTCAGCCAACGTTTCACCACGTTTGGCAAAGGGCAAGCCGTAGATTCTGCCTTTCTGTCGCTTCCATTATCATACGTCTTCTGACAGCAGAGGTAAAGATTCCTCAGGTGTTGATTGCATGTTTCAGGCTTGTAGGCTGCAAGCTATTGCGGGAGTTCATGAGAGGGTTTAAGATTGTTTGAGGGAACGAGGGCGGACCTTGAGCTTGATGCGGAGGGTCATCCTATTGGTACATCCACGGTCAGTTGATAATGAGCGAGCGTCTTTGAGATGTCGGCCACTCACTGGCATGGTATGGGTGGTATGGTGCAAACGGCCTAGTCACCGCTACTTTTGTACAAATTTTTAGCACATGGAATTTCAATCATATGGACTAGCTGTCTAACAGAAATACACATACACATGTGAAGATTAAGACCCTTAGAGCGATAGTCAATTGGAGCAAAACTGGCCGAGTTGATCTTTCAAAGTCCGGCCAATTTGGCGCGGCGTCTAAGCGCCCTGTCAAACGCCCATTAAGCGCCCATTAGCGCTGGCCCTGCGTTGTTTTTTGAGGCTCTGAGTTTTTTCATGAGCGTGGTTCTCAGAACCAGGAAAGCCTGGGGTGGTGAAGGACGGTTCTGGCGAGGCTGGTTCTGGCGGGTTCTGAGACCCTGCAGGCAAGTGCTCAGCTAAGCGCCCGGGACCATTGTTGCTGGACCAATTTGGCGCTTGTACAAAAGTAGCGGTGACTAGGCCGTTTGCACCATAGATGTTTTGAACGAGGGCTTGGGCGCGAAAGACTAAAGACATGACGATGTTTGTTTACGCTTGGCGATCGCCCTCGGTAATTAAACCGGCTTTCTCTTGACTAATAACCACCACCGGCCACCCATATCGTCTCAATCATCCGAGCGTCGGATATACCTTCCTCCTCCTACCATAGCATACAAGACTCCCGTCGACCGACAACACCAGCAGTTACGCTTCCCCGTCCACACGATCAACCGGAGCTTACAAGGATAACCTGCGAACTGGGCTAAGATATACTTGCCTCGACGCGAGTTATTTTCACACCTAAGAACGTTGGTGGGTTGGTTAAGGCAGACTTGGATGCCGTTGATCTTATATTCGGCCTTCACCAAAAGGGGGGGGGGAATATATCATGTAATATTCCGATCATTCAGAGACTAGTGCGTGTGTTCTGTAAAATCAGAGCAAGGCTTTACCGTATGTGCATTTTCCTCTGATTGAAGCGCGCCTCAACCCATCGAGTGAAAATTCTCCCACCTCACAGTACGTCGTTCGAGTCTGACTGAATTGTACGCGTCAAGCTCGATAACGCTTCATTCGGCTTCGAATTGCATTCTCGACCGACTTGCAAGCTTTCCCTTACTCGTGAGTCGTTCGACGTTCTCTGTTCGCTACATGACACCAATAACATCAAACAAATGAGAGTAATATCTTCCCCTTGCCGGATCAAAAGCACGGACACTCAGACTGGACCCACAGATCTCGATTGAAATGCTGAATGCCGGATGGTTGCCATGAGTGCAAATTGAGTCCTCGTAAGTGAGCTGTTCTCTATTCCGGAACGAGGTTTGACAACTTGACTGCGAAGGAGATCTGGAGCGTGACCTACACTACGAATTTTCAATTGTCTGTCGGCCCTCGGGTGAGTTCGTTACTTTGAATGTTGTGGTGGCGTTCTGCCTTCTTGACTGATAGAATACCGGCGCGACAAAACCTCCATCCCTTCATATTTCAGATCATTCGACCTCTCATTTGCTTAGTATCGCAGACCATCAGCCCAGCTATGGCGCTCTCTTGAGCTTGGTTGTCAGTGCACACTCTGAGCTCTCCATCTCTACACTTGCAAAAAGTCAATACGAACCGAACCGAACCTACACGACTCAAAGACCCCACCGCAATTTCAACGTCCTAATCAGCCTCACCTTCAATTGCCCTCGCGAAGCTTATAAGTGCTGCTCACTCCGCTCAGGGTCCTCGCTGACATCGACCTGCTATTAGCATAGTCAACTTACATGACGCCGCTGTATGTTCCCTGTGCCTACTTGCCTTTCATTGTTTTGGATTGATACCACCAACAATGATCGTCGAGGAGGATATGTGTCTCCTCCAGTGGGCGATACTAAACATGGCCATTGGTACTCGCCTCACTTCTACCCGCTATCCGCCTCGACGCCTCCGAAACTTCACCTTTATCTTTCGAGCCGAACCCATGCCTGCCAAAACCTCGTACTTTCTACCCTCCGACACCCCTCCACGTTCATGTTCAATGTCCCTGCTGCAAAGACTCAACTCTATGTCACTTTTGTGGCGCATTGCGAGGTTTGGTCGGGTGAAGAAAAGAGAGGGGCACAAGTTCAGGTACGCGATCGGATAACTCATCCTTTCTAAATCTCTGATTTTCCACCAAAAAGGTCAGCCCCAAACTCAGCCTTTCCGCAAACGACGATGCATTGATCCATTGGAGCAGATGTCTTTGCGTGTCGCCGTTGATTGCAATGGCTTGGTGGGAGGGGAGGGTATGGCAGCCGGAGAAATTTAGAGGTATGTCGTTCCGATATGTCTCTTTCTATTGTTCCCATTACCTTTTCGCGACTCGCCGCTTTGTTTATCTTGCTCTAGAGCCTACTCACTCCTGACCAGTTCAAAACCCAGTGTCCACGAACTGCCCCGCATTGCTGGAAGGTTCAAAGTAATTCCAGGAGTTGGAAGAGCGATTCAAGCTACTTATCTCCCCTTGGAACTCGCTACACCTCAGCATTGGTTACCCTCTCTTGAACGTACAAGCCTTGACTCTCGCACCTATCAGCCCAGAGCCGTACCTTCTACATTCGTGCCATAGCTGCCGTTGCGACTACGGACTCGACACCAACCTTGCTCCCCAGTTCATCAACAACATCGTACCAACCACGCATGTATACCCTACCCACACTCGACTCTTGAGGCCCGGACACGCATCGCCGTACCCAAGACTTCTCTATCAAACTGGAGCTCGCTGCAAAGTTGGATTGTCGCGACAAGTACACGATAGTAGGCATTGGGTTTTGCGATGAATTCATGTCTTTAACTTTGGACGCGACAAAAAGGACAGGAACAGATTCTAGGACATGAGAGTGAAGCTGCAGAAACGGAGAAACGGTATTGAGGTAAACCATGAGTTCAAGTATTTACAGTCTGATGAGGACCATCGGCTCATGGGTGAATAGCTCTCGTTGTTTACGAATTAGCTATGAGCACGATGCCTCTACCTCGTTCATACAAACGATGCGATTTTTTTCTCTAACGTGGAATGACGTTTTGGATACTCAGGTTCATTGTTCAAAATGCTGATCGGGCTGCTACTGGTATTGTTCCCTCTCGTGTTGGCACTTCTTGCAGACAAGCTATCCTCAATTGTGAAACGGCACGGCCCCGTATCAGACAAGTTTCAAGGTGGAGCGTGACCGACACCATCATTTTTCCGCCGAGTAAATTTTAGATGGATTTCGTCTTTTGTCCCTGACTAGTACTGAGAACATGAAAGTCGGGACCATGTGGACATTGTTTGATTGTCGCTGGTTGCAGAGTTAGCTTTGCGTTGTGCTGTCCCAATGGGAATCAGACTTCAATAGCGGGGGACCCACGGGACCACTGTTGGTCATCAGTGATACTGTGTGAATGGCGCTGAGAGATATGGAGGGGAAAGCTGTTAGACAGGGCAAGGCTGTGTTTGACCTCCTTCCTTCCCTTCCCCTATCATCCCCCCATAATCATCTCTCCCCTTCAACCATCCTCTCCCATTCCAACCCCCCTTGTTTCAGGACCATGACCACTCTCCCCAATGCTCAAGGCACAATCATAGGACCCAATGCCAACTTCCAGACTGTTGCTGGTGATTCCACAACTAACATCTACAGCAATTCAAGTTCAGAGGTGACTTTGGTAAGTATCAGGCAGGCTATTCTCAGTCACAACTTTATAGGTTACCTGCAGTATGGAAGGACTGTTAGAAGGATAATCGACGGTGATATCATCTTCCAGCGTGTCCTATCGTCCAAGGTCCTGTCCATCAATGTCAAGCAGGATGGTGGTGCATCAACAGACTCGCAGGTTATCAAAGTCAAGAAAATGGAACAGAGTGCCGAATTATATGGATACCAGGGAAGGTTCACTGCAACCAGTTTTGAGCCTGTGGCTGAGAAGGATTGGGAAAAGTTCAAAGAGGTGAGCATTGGTGTCTGGTTTGAGTAAAATAATCTGACAATTGCCTTCAGATAATGAAGTCTGTTCTTGAGGCAGCAATGTGTGGCCGGTGAGTTGGCATACCATTCATCTGTTGGTTGTAATAATGACATGTAACATGTTGCAGGTCGGCACTACTCAAGCAAGTTTTTGCAGTGGCTGACTCAAATATGATGTCACTGATTGCATATGGTGGTGAGTTTCCTGTTGGGAACTTTGATTGTGGGTGCTCAGAGGCAGCAGAATTTGCAAATGGGGATGAATTTACTGATCAGTATTGGGGAAAGGAATGGATTGTATTCTACTACCTATATTATACACATGTATGTTCAATCTTTGAGTTTCCTGTCCCAGCTGAGAAGTGTTCTTAGACAACCACAATCCAATCTTTGCGCAATGACAAGACTCTGAGGTTTCCGGTGAGCTGGTTATTTTAACATTGGCTGGCTAATAATAATAAATAGGTAACAAGTCGTTGGAAAGATTGGTTGTTCAACATCAAAACAATCTCTTGGCATTATGACCCTGCTTCTCCCTCCCTTGATCCACCAAGCAAATATTACCTCCAACCACGCCTCTATCCCCTATTGCCATTGCACCAAGACAGACTTCCACACCTAAACACTGCTGAAATTGTCACCTGTGTTGAGAGAACCTTTGGTGATGTTTTGTACCTGATTGCATCACATGGAGGGAGGTGGACAGGCAGCCTGTCACACTATGCTAGCCATGGGCTTCTAACCTTTGGTGCAGTTGTTAACAAGAAGAAACACAATATTCTCGCCCACCTTCCTTCCACTCCCTCTCCTGAGTGGTTCTGCCTGAGCCATAATCCCAATGTCAAAGCCAAATTATCCAGCTCTGGCATGTCTGCCATTTAACTCCATCTCCTATTTGCTGACTTATCCAATCCCAGGGCAGGTGAATTTAGCATTCCGCAAGACTGGAGATGTCCATGTTGTCCTTGAAGTTGGCTGGCGAATTCCAGTGAAGGATCAAAACCAACTTTGTTGTGCCTTTCTTTGCCAGTCAATTCACCTCTGTAATGACTCTGCAGATGTGGAGGGTCTTGGTGAGTGTTCCTTTGCATATTCCTGTTTTCCTCTGTCTGATGTATTCTTCTCTTCAGTATATATCAATCAAGTTGGGTTCCGCCTTGAAGGCACCTTCTCTGTTGACCCCATGAGACATGCAACAGCAGCATATCTCTTTATTTGCACATTACCCACTGATTTCATCAGCAATACTCATTGTGTGCACTATCCATTTCCCAAGAACCTATTCTACTGGTCCCATAATCAACAGGGAAGCAATGCTATTCCTGTAGAGGATTGGGAGAAATTTGGAATTCCCAAGTTGAGAGCAAAGGGGCGGATCGGTACCTTTTGGGAAGAGAGGCACTACACAACTGTCCGAGAACATCTCCAGTTAAATAGTTACAACCTGGATGGAAGGCAATATGCTCGTGACCATGGACACCCTGAGTTGATCTTTGGTGTGTAAAACATTTTCTCTACCCAACCTGCACACTGCACTGACACTGGTTTCTTCTCAGCTGACCCTCACAAAATCACCAGGATAGAAGAGCTTAAAGACTTGGAATCACAGCCCAAAACCTCTCTTGCACCTTTGCAACTTGCATCCTCTTCAATATCTTCATCCACAGAAGCACCTGTGGCTCTTGAATGCAACAGTGCAGCAACACTGCCAATGACAAGTACAGTGGCACATTGGGCCAGACCAAGATTTCCAAAAAGGTTCTGTATGTATTTTTTCATACCCAAATGTACAACTTCAAATTCTAATGTGAATTCCTTAGATGACTTGGTCTCAGAGACTGTTACACAAGTGGATGATTCAGATTATTCTGTAGTTGCATGCTAGTCTGATTCTCAATGTATCTCAGCTATTTGTACTCCTTTATACACTGTCATGAAGTGTCACTTTTCCCCTATCTTTGCCTTTCTTAGCACAGAACATCTCCACATCTGTCATCTTGAGACCCCGGCAAACAATTCACAGCGTAAGTGTCAACCAATTTCGATCAACATGGCTCTGACAGATCACCTACGGCCTTTATAATCGCAGTACTAGTCGGAAAGAGGAAACTGTCCCTAGCCCCAATCGATACTGTGGTGATATGATCTGAGTAACCCAGCTTTGGACTCAAGCGGGGAGGGAAAAAACTCGCCTCGGTTGTCTAAACGAGTAGAGGGCTTCCTGTGCTCGCAACCGTAATAATCTGGGGAACAATATTTGGAGAGATGCTCATATATGGCATGGAGCCGGTGGTCCGTCCTCGTCAGTTGGATACCGATCTTCAGTTTCTACCCCAGCCAGCTTCTCCACGAATAGACTTCTTCTTGCACTGTGCCCCCCCTCCCCAGCTCGTAGGTGCGGGCGCATCCAGTCAACCGTAGTTAAAAGCCCATAAACCAGTCGCGAGTCGCGGTGTTGTCTCGATTGTCCGCTTGTGAAGGTGAAGTTTTCATGGGGTATACTGAACGCGTTGACCCGAAACCTCGACTCGGAAGGGGTCCAAAAGTGCGAAAGCCCAAAGGTAAAAAAACACACCAGGCATCTCGAGAATCGGGCCTTCCTCGTTTGCGAAACTGAGCAACGAGGAAGACCCCTCCAGTCTCCAGTGCGAAAGGTGTGGATTCGTGCTATCAAAAAAAAAGGATCGACCTCGAGACTCGACTGATACAAAGAAGATATGATAAAATAGCCCTACCGTCCGAGAACCTTGGAAGACAGTACGCTTGACGACCTCAGAGCTGGGGGTTTTCAGTGGGTGTAGGGTGGGCTGGAAGGAGTCGGTAGACTCCTGAAAGCGTTGAGATGCCGCCCGAGTCGAGTCCGTCATTGCCATTTTTCCAGGTGGTCACTGGTAGGTAAAGAACATCGTGGGGGGGGGGGGGGGGTCTCGTTCCCCTGCATCCTAGTGGTAGGGAGGGGCACCGACAGCCGATTCGCTGGCGAAATTCGGATCAGGACAGCCATGGGTTTTGCTCCCCCTCTGCCAAGAAGGCAAACGCTCTACAAAAAAGAAGAAAAAAAACAAAAAAGGGCCTTGAAAGTACCTCGAGCGAGAAACAACGAACAAACTTGACTGATACTATCTTTGTGGGTTGCTTCACCTGTGCCACGGTCTCCAATCTGAACGTGAGTTTCCCGGGCCATACCAGGTCACAGGTTAGCGAGGGTACCTTCAACAAGCCTGGAGCCACAGTCCCTAAGAGCTTGAAGAGGGGGTCCAAAAAATAGAGCAACATGGAAGTTAAGATCAAAAGAAGAGCTTTGGCCCTTGGACTTCGGACGCGGATATGGTGAGCTAAGACCGCGAGCTCTCGTTCACTTTGATCTGAAAACCCAACTGGTATGTGTGTTGCAAAGCGTAAAGTACAAAGTTCGCAGAGGTATGAATACAATTGCTCGAGCAAGCAGATAATAAAAAAAAGTCCGATGTACGATGTACGATGCATGATGCGCGGGGTATGGTAATGGTAAAAAGTAAAATAACTTAGTGTGTATGTGTATGCAAAGGAATGAGTAGAGTACTGTACGTATGTATCAAGTATATGCAAATGAGCGTTGAACGTCAAACGTCGAGAGTCCAAGTCCAGCCTTCATCGCTTCGACATCCTCAAAGGCCGCACCTCCACCCTCTCCGAAGTCACAGAATCCGACTTGAACACCTCCGGCTGATAACACAACACGACATGTTCAGACCCCGGTGTTGGGGGTCGCGTCGTCGAAGGGGACACCGTAGGTGAAAGCGCAGCGCCAAATGGATTCGGGAGCACGGTGGCTGCGGAGTTGGGCTCCGATTCCCTCTCCCACACCGTCTTCAAATCCACAGGTTGCTCCGAAGAAGGTTCCTTTCGTCTCCTCTTCGTACTCCGACGATGAGGCCGCAATGAATTCGAAGTGGTGGAGGTGGAGTCGTCACCTCGGTAAGACATGATAGAATCTGACCGTTCGATACGCGACACCCGACTCAACTGTCGCGTCGGTGGGCCGCCTCCAGACCTACGAGCACGCTTCTTCAATAGCCCTGCGATGAGGATGGTGGGTACTCTTTGTAGAGGGTTCCCGTCTTCGTCCAACTCTTCCTCTTCCTTTCCCTCCCCCTCTTTCACCTTCTCCTGCTCTCCTTGAACTGGGGTGGGCCGTCTGAGATACTCCGGTAACATCGGCACAGGCGGTGGTGGTATTTCATTCCTCAGAGGTGTGAAATCTCCGTGTAGACGGGTTGACGCTGACCCTTGTGAGTAGGCCGAGTTTGTGTCGCTGTCAGATTCATAATCGCTATCAGAGTCGCTGGCCTGAACGGGTATCGGCTCCCGATTGAATTTGGGTGGTGCTGCCAACGTTAGAGGTCGTGGAGTGGGGGGCGATGACTGAATAGGGGTTATCGTACTAGCCTGGGGAAGATTCTCCGATGTTCCGACCCCGGGAGCGTAGAGCGTAGCTTCGACTGCGGAATCGTTCTCGTGCTGCGTGGTTGTGGTGGTGGTGGTGACGTCGAGTTGATGTTTAGGTGAATTAGGAATGGTCAGGCGGGGAAGGGACTTGACGGAAGACGATGTGGGTCGGGGTCGCGTTTCATAATCGTCTTGGCGGGGTCCGAAGGTTGACGAAAGAGGTGAGGGTAAGGGTGAACTGCTACTCCGTGGGTTGGGTTGTTGTTCTTCGAGTAGAGCGGTGGTGTCAAAGTCGGGCATGGTCGGGGATTCTTCGTAGGAGAGGTAGACTTTTGGGTTGCCGATGCCTGGGTAGGACTGTCTCTTGGAATGGTGTCGGTGATGATCTGCATCGTCGGTTTCGAAAGGATTGTGAAGTGGTTGCAGAGCTTCTGAATCTGGCTTTTCGACGTCGATGTTGAATTTTTTGTTAGCGGAGACAGAGCGAACGGGTTGTGGTCGACTTCTTTGTCGACGGCGTCGGATGATTATGATAGCAGTAGTACTCGAGATGAGTATGACCCCTACGATACTGAGTGCTACGATGAGGGCGACATCTGAACCTGATAGTTGCGGCGAGTCGGCGCGACGTGCTAGAGGGGGCATTTGGTAGTGGTGATGGGTGGGTGGGGGAGGAAGAGCCGGGCCAAGATTAAAAGTGGAGGAGATGAAATATTACTCGATGAAATGGCTTTCCTTGGCCGACCCTGCACAGCGCGCGGCTATACAGTGGATGGAGTCTCAACCGTCTTTCCGCAGCGTCGGCGATGCACCAAACATCCGTTCACCTGGGACTCCCTGCATTATAATCCGAAATACCTATTCGTGACCCTCCTGATTCCTATAGCGCAGCGCAGAAGAGCCAAGTGTGGGTTGAGTAAGTCGAGTGCAATGTAGCAGTGGTGGTTATTAGCCAAGAGAAAGCCGGTTTAATTACCGAAGGCGATCGCGGTGTTGTCTAGCAAGCGCACACAAACATCGTCATAGCGTCTCGTCCGAACGTTTGAACGTTTACCAGCCATATCATGCCAGTGAGTAGCAAATATCTCAAGATGCTTGCTCACATCAACCGACCGTGGAGAATGATTAATGATCCTCCAGCCCCAGGTCCGCTGACGCTCTCCTTCCGTCAAATAATCTCAAATTCCCCAGTATCATGCGCAAAACCTCCGCATCAGCTCGCAGTATTCGAACCTGTCTGAACGAAAAGCACCTATAGCAATCGACACCCGAGGAATCTTTACCTCTGCTGCTAAAAGATGTATAACGGAAGCGACGGGGAAGCAGATTCTACGGCTTGTCCCTTACCAATGGTGAAACGCTGGCTGAAGGATCATCCTCAATAACGGCGACGGATACGGATACCGAGGTCGAAGAGCAGAGGGATGTTATTCGTGTTTGGTAAGCCCTATCAAATTTGTACCATTACAATAACTCGCAAGCATCTGATACTCTTTCTCAGCGTTTTTTCCCAGCGACAGAATCCCCCCGTTATCATCCCGCCCATGAATGCATGACTCCACACGCGTGATGTCCAGTGTTCATCGGACCCAGTAGTGGTTCTTCAGCCCCATCAACATCTCCGGATCCGACATCTATATAAATCTACACTACCGCACCGTCGACCCCCCTCCACCTTCCCTACTTCCCATCCCCATCAACCATGCGAGCCTACTACTTCGACAACCTCCCCGGCGACCCCCGTCTCCCACACGACTCCTCCCGCCCCGTCACATCAGAACACCTAAAATCCCTCCACGTCGAAACGTGGCATATCCCCGTGACAGACGACTACGAGGACAAGATCGATGCGATTGCGAGGGAGAGGGAGTATAAGAATAGGGATGTTATTTGTGTTACGAAGGAGGGGTTGGGGGATGTGCGTTTTTTGTTAACTTGTTGTTTGTTGCTTGGGATTTGTGGTTTAACGATGGCGACCGTACCCCTTATTAGGCATATGAGGAGAAGATAAAGATGTTTTTCCAAGAGTACGTCGTGATGGCCATGGAAAGATACTCCGGACACTCATACTCAACACTCAACTTTCAGACACCTCCACGAAGACGAAGAAATCCGATATCTCACATCCGGAAGTTGTTACTTTGACGTCCGAGGTACGTTCACTTCAAAGCAACCCAATCCATCCCATCTAACCCCGTTACAGAATCCCCCTCCGACTCCTGGATCCGCGTCGTCATATCCGCAGGCGACCTAATCGTCCTCCCACCTGGTATCTACCACCGTTTCACCCTAGATGAAGGGAACAAAGTCGAGGCTATGAGACTCTTCAAGGTATGTGTGGGGATTTTCGTGCATCGTGCATCGTGCAGCTCTCGTTAACCATCATGCATATTGGCAGGACGCACCCAAATGGGCTGCAATCAACCGAAGCCCCGAATCCGACCTCAACGAGCATAGAGTTGGGTATTTGAAGAGTATTTCTCAAGCCGCTTAACCCGACCTCTTTAATATCGTACGAACCCACAATGTACACTACCCCTACCTACTTATACCTAACCTGAAACGCCCACCCAAACCTCACACTATCAATCTCCCTTCTAACCCCCTCCCCCGAAACGTCCACCGTAAGACGTCCCGTAGATGCGTCTACCGACCAGGGTAACGCCTCGGTCTCGTTTGTGAGAGGACTGAGGAACTTGATCTCGTCACCGGGGAGGATGGGGAGTCGTTTGTTAACTATGAGTGAGCCGTTTTGGGGACGGTCGAAGGCGACGATGCAGAATGTGTTTGCGGTTCGAGTGAATCGTGCGGGGGTTGAGGTAGAGTTGGTTGGTGCGGTTGGGTCTGGGTCGGGGATGTCTTCAGAGCCTTGGAATGAAAAGTCCTGAGCAGCGAGTGTGAGTTCAAGTGGAATGAATGGATGGGGGGGGGGAAAGGGCCGGTTACCGTATTGTATACACACTCCCCAGAATGTTCAAGCCAAGCACCCGCATCGAGTAGGTTATCAGCCATCGCCGGGATAATCTCCCCCTCTGCCGTTGGTCCAATATCGATGAGGCTAGATATATATCAGTCCCACCTGCCAACCATACGAGGAGTTTACCGGTCTTACAAATTCCCCCCCTTCGAAACAATATCAACCAACGTCCTCACCAACGTCGTCCCATTCTTATATTGGTCCGCCTCCGTAGCTGAATTATACCCATAGCTGAAGGGGTCCATCCCTTCGCTGGATTCCCAGCTGTCGGGTTCGATGGTGTTGAAGGTGGAGTATTCGGGGGTTACGAAGTCGGGGACTTCGCCGCAGCCTATACAAGTGAGTTAGAGTGAGGTGGGGCGGGGGGGAGAAGGAAGAAGGAAGAAGGAAGTACGATTGTTAATAGTAACCTGCCGCCCCGTTCGGAACGCGAGGGTGTAGTATTGAGCGGCAAATTCGAGTGTTTTGTTCGGGCCACCGATGTCGCACCACTAATCGATCATACATTAAGACACATCAGTTTGACTTGCAGACGGATTTCACGCACCATAATCTCAGTCCCATACTGCTCCGCCAACTGCAACATATGAGGCAACTGCAAGTCATCGACGTAATCCTCAATATCCAATCTCCCCGTGTACGGCTCAACCTCCGACTCGTTAAAAACGTTATGCGCCAATCCCCCAGGCCATTCTCCAAATCCGTATTTCGCGTAATCCGGGCTGAACCTAGAGAGAGAGGGCGGGGAGTTGGGGTTGAGAGCCAATCAGTCACCAGTCACCTCTAACCACTTGCACTAACCATTCCGGAAGCGAATAATACGTCCCCCTATGAATCTCCGGTTTCTCTCTCGCAGCCGTCTCGAACAACTCTGCCACCAAATCGCGTTGAGGACCGGAATAGACGCTGCTCCGGTGGGTGGTGTTGTGTGTGTCGAAGAGAGCGTAGCCGTCATGGTGTTTCTATACAAAGTCTGACATCAGAGAAGAGGAGAGGAGAAGAGAGGGGACTGACGGTGACGAGGACAAAGTACTTTGCGCCGGCTCGGTCGAAGAGATCCATCCATTGGCTGGCGTTGAATTTGGAAGCGGTGAAGTTGGGGATGAAGTCGTCGTAGATGACGTCCTGCGAGACAGTATCAGCGCGGAGTGGTTGGAATAGGGGGGTCTATTCTGTCGCCTTACCTGTCCGAAGGTTTCCAAATGATGCTGGAAGGTTGGGTTACTCGTGTTGTGTGGATCTTCGTGGAGGTCCCAGCTGGCGTGTGTGTGGTGGTGAGTAGAGGGAACGGGAACAACACTCTCGAGTAGTAGAGGACAGAACTTACTTGTACCATTCAGCGTATGTGCTGTTAGGAGCCTATGCGAAAGCATTGGGTTGTGAGTAACCTATGGCTCTAGGAGGGTCATCAACCAATAACTCACCCATGCCGGATAGCTGTACACTCCCCAATGGATGCTACATATTGCTTCAACGTCAATGCCGAGACGAATGTACCAAGCGGATGTTGACTTGCAAGATCCCATATTTCGCTTTGTTCCACTACGAACGTCACATCACATCAGATATGTTCCAACCAACCACACCGAGAGAAGAGAGAGACAGAAAGACACAGCACTCACCCACGCCGGCGTCTCATGTTTCGCAAGAACCCCAGCATCCGGCGTCCACTCCTCAATCAACGGACTAGCCACCCACCCATCCGACGTCCCCACCGTCGTTCCCTCACTATCCTTAATCACCACGCTCGCATTTGTATCGTTCTGAACACCGGACACTAGAACATCCACACGGACCTGGTCCCCGGGGACGAGACGGTTGACGACACCAGGTGTCAACGTCCGAATCCCAGGTCCCGAGATCTCGATGGTGTGTTTCGAGTTCAAAGAGGTGTTCGTAGATAACGTGTTACTTGGGAGCAAGTTTGCCAACGTGACTTGGACTGCTTGTGCACGGACGTCGTCGTCGTTCGTGACGGTCTCCCACCGGTTGGTGAATCTAGCTCTACGGACCGCGAGAGCTGCACCCGACTGTGATGGATCAGAGGAGGGGGAGAAGTTGATGGCGAAGATGTGTAGTCGAGGAGAGGTATCCGAGGATAAGGTTATACTAGACAGTTTTTGTTCGGAGGGTATGGAAGTCGACCATTGGTAGATCTGGGTCGCGTTGAGGTTTTTTGTGATGGTCGTGCCGTTCTTGATGATGTTGTATGGGCTAGCGCGGCGGACATTAGATCCAACTATACTCCGCCTGAGGGTCGACGTACGTTTGGATCACTCCTTTGTTCAGAAGCGGCCATGACCACCAGCCTTTCCCTTGAACTGGAAAACAACGTTAATATTAACGGAGTACGTGGCGGAGGAGACACGAAACGAGCGCACGAGTCAGATTCTGGGTAGTGTTGTCTGCGAAATTGAGCCTGAGTGTTGCAGCGAAACCAACGCTATCTGTGAAGGTCCCCCATTAAGTGCATCCTGAAGCATCTCATTCGCAGAGCTGACACGTACTCCCGTCACCGGCAAACAGGAAATGGGCTTCGTGAACGTAAGTGGGATTTTCGAGCGGTAGGATTTGGCCTGATGCGATGATGTTGTCGTTATCGGAGCCCCAGGACGTAGGGAGGTTGTACTGGAAGGTGTAGTCAGCGTGAACTACGAGGAAGCGTATACGTTCGCAACCCTTACCGAAATGTTGTCGTGCGTCCAAACACCTGTAGGCAAGAACTGACTGTCAAAGCTGCCACCCTGACCATCGAAGTCGGCAGATCCATCCGAAGAAGCGGCTTTGTTATTGAAGAACGGTTTGAGATCAATAGCAGTTGAGGGAAAGGCTTGTAGGCTTGCAGGTGTCGCCAAAATCGCTTGGCTAGCTGCAACCAGCAAGCTGAGAGCGATAACTGACAGCATGGTTGCTCGACTGGCTTCTCCATCTTATGACGGTATAAGTAGGCTCATGGGCAGGGTGTGAGAGTCTCCGCAACGGTTTGCCGGGCCTGCTGAGCGTTCATTTGACCGTGTTCTCAGAAGTCAATGACGCTGAGAAGTCCAATTGAAATCACGACGTGACCGCCTCAAGAAGTTTGACTTCAATCACTAGGAACGCGTATAAATAGAAATGGTCGGATTTTCGGGAATTCACTGAGCAAGATTACAAGGGAGGACGAATTCCTAGTAAGTCAACTCTTGCTTCATGCCCTACCATCTGCTCCCTAATTCATCGTGAGCTCTTGTGATTCCTTGCTCAAGACACACGGACACTTACCTTCCCTCGGTCTCTCTGAACGTACATGTGGACGGGCCCGGCCTATATGGGGACAAGAAGAGGTCAGCGCATGACTCTCACCCGGCATGATAATGGCTAATTTACCTGGATTTCGGTCTGCAAGAAGGCCAAACCATCATCCGGTGAGAACATAGCGTTGAGGTATCACAAGTTGATGTACGCACCATCATAATCGCGTCCCCTCGGACGCGTTGGTGATCGACTGCCACGACCTGCAATCCTCGTGAGTTAGAAGAACAGGGCAAAGCACGGAAATATCGTACCATCATATCCGGCGTCGTAAAGACACGAACGGCGGCTATCATGTTCGTCCTTGAAACGAGGACGCTTCGAGCTCGATCCTCTGGGAGACTCATCACCCAAAACCGCATCCATGTTCCGCTCCCGCTTCGTCCTCCACGAAGGCGACGATGCCGTGTCCAGAGCCCCAGACCGAGTCGACCACCTTTTGTCCTCTACCTCCTCTTCTTTCTTTATGACCGAAGGTCCACCACGAGGTGAACGCTCGCGGTTAGTCGAAGTAGGGTGGTGGCGTCTCCTCTCCTCTCGCGAATGGTAACCTTGACCCCGTGATTCGACCTTGGGCCCTGGAGAAACCCCGGGGTGCCACCTGTCCTCGTCCTCGTCCTCCTTCTTCACTCTTTGAGGTGCAGCACGGGAGCCCGACGGAGGTATACTTGGATTGTCCCGTACTTCGACTTTGACCCTTTGAGACCGATCCACGTGCCTGTGCTCCATTCCTCGCTCAACCTTGACCTCTGGAAAGTCACTTCTGCGACGAAGAACATCGTCGTCCGGGTGAGGCTCTGCTTTGATTCGCCTGTCGGGGCTCAAAGAGCGTTGCGAATGTGGCCCTTCTGATTGGCGGATGGTGCTGGATTTTGCACTCATGTACCGTTCGTACGCATCTCGTAGTTCTGCGGATACGGCATCGTGGGTCCCCTCGCGCTCGGTCTGAGGATGAGAGGTGCCTCTTTCTGAGTGTGGTTCGGGATAGGTCTCATCCTCCTTCTTTGTGATGACACTTTCACTTCGTATCGATTCCGGTGGTGGACCGTCAAGTGCGGGAGTTGCGGCACGGAGGAGGGCATTTGCTTGTTCGTCTGTGGTGGAATGTCACAACGAGATCAGAGATGGAAAACATCACACTCACCTTCCTCGTAGGGGTCTAGTTTCCCCACTTTCCCAACCGTTGGTTCGCAGAGAGAAACTGGTGGCGTTCGAGAACGAGCATCTATGCTCGTGTCGTGATCATTATCCTGTGTATGTTGCGGTCTTGCCATGGAGGTAGCGCTAGGCCCAGTGGAGAAAGAAGGGTCCCTAGGGAACATAACGATAGATCAGCTTTCGGATGGAATTTGCATGGATAGAAGAATAGCGCACGAAGGGGTTGCTGGTTGAGGTTGTCCATCTCTGGATGGAACTGGCTCTGTATGTCAGCAAAACGATGGCTTAGGCTGACAGCATCCCACTCACGCGGTTGGAGGGAGTCTAGTATTTCTCTTGGGATGGGAAGTGCGAGCTGGCATTCAACAGGTAGTGGTCTCGCAGGTGCCATTCTCGGAGGGGGGTAATCCGGTCCCCATTTGAAGGGGGAGTCTGCGACTGTTGGGTCGGAAAATGAGGGATACTCGGCGAGAAACCCGCCGGTGACTGGAACTCTCGTCAACGCCCCCGTAATTCGAGCCAACTGGGGTACTTGCCGTTCGGATGCTTGTGGATGGGGAAGTTGTATTCGTATATTAGTGAGGGCTTGGGTATCCGACGGAGCTGCTCAAATTCTGCGTCTTCCTTAAATATCTCGCATGGATGGTGAGCACCGAGTCTTGACCTAATATCCGTACTAGCAGGGAATTCCACGATAATGAAGCTTCGCTGAAACAAAGTGAGTTGAAATGCAAGATGAAAGAGTTCCCCCAACGCACCTTGTCGCCCATGTGGTATATCGCCAGCGCTGCTTTGCCGAAAGCACATTGAAGCCAGCCTCCCATCGCCATAATAAAATTCGTATTCTTGATACTCATCCATGGATTCACGACCACGATGAACTTTTCGTCTGGAGCCTTTTATTGCGGAATGAGGTTTCATGGTCTTGTAGAGTACACGGATCATGGAGAAACACCTTGACGGGCTTTTGCTGTGGGCCAAACAATATATGTCAACAGTGGAATAACGAGATCAGAATGTTTAGGCTCACCTTCAATGGCTTCGGCAGTTTGATCTTTTTAGCTTTCGAGGGTGCGCTTTGAGGTCTCCACATAACGAGCTGGGTATCGGAAAAGAGCGGAAGAAGGTATCCAGCAGCGCAAAAGCAATGAATATACAGGCGAAATGAAATGAAATTTACAATGATAGCAGTTGTAGAGTCCCTTCAGACAGACTCAGGTCCGCGACATGGTGGAAGTTGGCTGAAGAGACCCAGACAGAATTTCACACGCTTTGCAGAGACTGTATTGTCCTACTTATGGCATACAATATACTCCTCGGACGCATGAAAGCAAAAAAAGAACAAAAACTCGCAACTCACACGGGGTACAAGATGGGGGTCTCTTTCCCAGGCTTGATATCTGATAAAACGAGAGTAGGGCGCAATTTTTGACTCTTGAGGGCGAGCAAATGGCCACCGTGTCTACAATTAGGCCAGAACATGTGTATGAGCCCAAAACTAACATCAAGAAAAAGAGCGCACCCCCGGGCCGATCCCGACTCCTCCGCTCCGCTCTGTCTCCAAGCCATATCGTCTAAGCAATCGGAATGGTAAGCCTCTCGTTTGTAAAGGAGTTTGAGGCAATTTGTTGACGCTCGAGCCAGGCTTTTGACAGACAATCTAGGTATCAATGAATGACCCTAAGTGAGAAAACGTTCAAACGTTCACTCATCATTGCTATCAAAACACAAATAAATAGCTCAGTTGTTCTAGGTAAGTGAAGTTACCACCAGCGCAAAAGAGAGCTAACAGAACGGTGGTCGTCCAGAAATAGGCCCGAAAGAGTACGTAGTTTATGGTACATGATGCATACAGGTCGCGAAAAGCACTGAATAGAAACAACTGGTACCGCAAGTAATCGGAATACGCAAGCATGTACTCGAAGCGACAAGTCGATGCAATCGATGCGAAGTGATTTGTTCAGAATTGACGCATCATCGATGAGACTGAGTTCGAGAGGGCTGACGTTTCGGAGACCATCAGAGATTCGGTCGGGGAGAACACGTCAACTAACCGCATACCTGCATCTCGCCCCTCTCTTTTCTTCGCCCTGTCAGACTAACGTCTCGCTCCTATGACCTTGCAACACTACCGGACGAAAATAGTTTTGAAGGCAGGGTTCGACCGTTGAGGAAGAGGGATTCAAAAAGGTGTATAGTGCGAGCTTTTGGTGGGTATGGACTTGACTCGCGAGATAACGATGGAAGAGAAAGGGTTGATTTTCTTTTCGTTGACGTGGGTGTCGAGACGATGGCCAGGGGTTTGACATTATCATTACTACCTGGTATCCAAGAGCCAGGTAGTGAAGAAAAACATCTACCTCATTCCAATCATTCTCTTTGCCTGTACAAACCTAGTGAGCCAGTGATTTCGTTCAACCGAGAAAAAGAAACATGCCACGAGCAAAGTATATCGTTGCTCATCAATCTGCCTCCAGCCATATGCCAAACTCTCTGAATCTTCCGAGGCTCGTGCAGTGGAAGACAAAAGAAGGAAACCGAGTGAGATGAAAGGCGGGAATGGTCATGGATCTAGGTCAAGTTTTGCTACGGGCACTTAGACTGACGGGCTCGCTTTGACGCGTCCGTTCGAATCCGACCATGGTGACCTGGTTTCGTCGGCCCTCGACTCTCGACCCTCAACCACATTCGATGGTCTACGTGCTTGGGAATAGTCTATAGCGCGCGCGAGGCGTGAATTACTGTTGACCTATGTATCTCAAAACCGGAACGAATGCGCGCAGCACCACGGAACGCTTGTTTCAAGATCCATCACTTGAGCAATACCCAAACTACGCACACAAGAATAGCAAGTCGATTCTCAATCTTGACTGGGAGGGGGCAAGAAACTTCAATTGTCACTTGATTATGGTCGTGAACGTCGCTGGTGGAGGTTAAGGAGGAGCTGGGCAGGAGGATGTCGAAGTGAGGGAAGGCACTAGTCACCACTAACGAGACACGGTACTCGTTCTAGCGTAGACAAATGGCTCTTCACTCGTTCACGAGGTCACTGAATAACGGTGAACATTCAAGCGCTCAAGAAGGATTTGAACCTCCCTGAGTCTGCCGCTCGACCTGGTATCCTCAATTTTGAGTTTTGAGATCTCCCTCAAATCCCCCCACAGCACTCCACTCGACCCTGCGTTTATGTCGAGCTTAGCCTCCTGTCTAGCATCTTCTGTTTCACCTTGACAGCGCCCAACCTCAACAATCTGTCATCAACATGACCTGGCGGCTTATCGATATTGCAACCTGCCTCTCAATCCACACTTTCATCCTTGCCCAGACCGGAAACTCGTTGGCACAGTCAACCTCCCATACCTCACACAAGAACCAAGTCCCTCCTACGATGGCTGCACGACAAGATACGTCAACAGATGACATGTTGTGCTTCTCAAATCCGGAGCCACTAAGGCGCCAACGTGTTGAATGTTTAGCACGACAGGCACTACACTGAGCGCTGAACGCGGAGCGCTGCTCGGCCTGTTGATCAACATCGTTCTTGCGGCCTGCTTGGAGGCCTTAGTCTACCCTAGTCTACCCACTAAGTATGGATCGCGCTATAAAGGCTGTTTCTACCCATCGCCGGCCCCCACCCCCCATCATCATGATGCTGCTCACCGGGCTACAGATCAGTTTATTCTCATCTCTACTCAACTTTGCCGTCGCTCAACAGTTCTCTCCCTCCCCTCCACAATGGCGCGTACGTAAAAGAAACTCTCCTTCCGCTGGCGCTTCACTCAACCAGAAAGGACGCCACCACACAGAAAGCAAACATGACGATCTCTCCGCAAGAGCGCATCCAACGTGCTTTCGACTCCCTAGGGGCGACAATGCGGATCTTCAACGATTCTTCTGGCCAGTTTACGAACAACATCTGGGGAATTACGGGACCTTTGTACATGAGCTTGGCCGAATTCGACTTGGCAACAAACGGGACGATGTATAAGGATAGTTTACTGTCGTATTTTCCAAAGGCCGAGGTCGTCAAACCTGGATTTCTTGATGAATAGTAAGTGTGCTCACATTCGATTCGAACTTAGGGGATCAGAATGACTGACGTTCTTTGAAAAGTGTCAGTTCTTTTCTCGAGACCCTACTATTCCTTGTCTGCTATTGACGCCGTCACCTCCAGATCGACTACGGATTGTAAGGATTTGTTGTCGCGGCAAGTATCAATTCGGGATGCTAATTTCATACCCTCAGGCCGTACGGGATCGCTGCTGTTGAGGCCTACGCTGCATACAAGGATAGAACGTTCTTGGGCTGGGCAGAAACCGCGTGGAACTCGGCTCGCCCCTTCGTCATTTCTGATAGTGATGTACAATCCGGAAGATCCATTGGAAAATCAGCTATCATACAGAAAAGCTGCTCCGGAGGTAAGCTCCGTTTGACTTGCGAGTCAACGACTTTCGGACGAGTCACTCTCATTTTTTCGTTTCTATAGCTTCGTTGGCGGGTGGAGGTTTCTGGGTAAGTCCTTTTCACTTGATTTCCTCGGTAATTACTGATGCAGTCGCCTCCCCTTGTTAGCATACCAACGCGTCTATTCCCGATTTGATCATGAAGAGCACAGGGTACTTCGTCTTTCGCCTCCATTCACTATTTACTGAACCCCTTGGGTCTAGGTCTTTCTTTATGTATACTATCGTCGGTTTTCTTTTTCATTGGAACGTTAGACTTACACTGCCATCTAAAGATTATCCGGGCTCCTTGCCGAAGCGACTGGAAATCAAACCTACCTAGACGCAGCTTCTCAATCACTCGACTTCATCGCTAATCACTTGCTCAACGATCAACATGTCGTAGAGGATAGTATTGAGTCTGACACATGCAGGACCCAAACGTCGTATACCCTTCCGTACAACTCGGCCTATATGATTGAAGGAATGTCGATTCTTTCTTCGATTACAAAGAATCAGTCAACGCTAGAGCTGTACGTTTCCACAAGATCAGTATGAGGGCTGCATATGAACCCTTCTTTTTACGCGTAGACTTCGGGACACACTTGCAGCAACGGTGTACAATAAAGCTTGGCAACAAGACAACGGAATCATCTCATACGGATGTGAGTCCGGTCCAAGTGTATTGACCTTCTCTCCGACTTTTCACGCCGGACACGCTGCAGCGCGTAATTTGGGAGATTGGAACATGGTTCACGCCCTTTCGACCGTATACCAACGAAACTCTACCGCCCCAGATCTCCGGAATTACATTCGTGACTACCTAGCGGTTCAAGTGAGGGGTCCCTCATTTTTGCCGTACAGCACCTCTAACCTGTTTGATATCAGTACAACGCTCTGTCTGATTTTGCTACAGCTGGGAGTAGTGTCTACGGTGGCTCATGGATCGGGCCTCCGGGTACTCAGTTAAACGCGATAGACCAGACAGCCGCGCTCACGGTTCTCATCAGTGTCATCACACTCGAGGATGGAACTTCTACTAGTAGCGTTCCCACGCCAGTCGAGTCGGGTGGTGCTCGTCAAAGTAAAGGTGCCATTATCGGAGGCTCAGTTGGAGCGGTTTTCCTGGTAGGCTTGGGGCTGGGGGTTTGGTGGCTGCTTCTACGTCGTCGCGACCGATGGCAGGAAGCCGACAATGAGTTGGCTCCCGAGACCCACGAAGCTGCCCACCGACAATTCTACAATGGTGAAACAACGACCTCGGATCCTCATCTCGTGGTCTCCCCCTTTATGATTGAACACTCGAAGTTGAACACGAGGGAGCACGCAAGAGGGAGCCTGAAACGGGAAAACAGTAGACATGGGCCTCTTCAATTCGCTCCAATACGTCGTCCGGCCTCTCCTCCCTCATCATCGTCTGATCGGAGCAGCGACGACTCGGACCAGGGAACTTCATCGGTGAACGATCTTGTGGCAGAATTACGCGCTCTAAGGATACAGCAATCACGTTTGCAGGAGAGGACGTGGGGGCAGGATGATAGTCCCCCGCCGGAATACTATTCCGCCCATTCGGCAGGAAGTGAGCAAGTGGCACGTCGGCAAGGGAAGATAGAGGAAGGTGATGTTTAAAGGACTTGGGATAGAGTCACAGTCGCGGATGGTGGTGACTGTATAAGTGATAATAATCAGTAGCAAGCAGTCACCGTGAAAGATGACCGGGCGTCTAAAACAATCAAGACTGGTTCGAGATGAACGATTTGAAGCAAAAGACAGGAGAGACAAGATGAATACTACGCGTCGTATTGAGAAACTCTGGACGATGCGACATCCTTCGATTACTTCCACGATCTGAATCCCCGCAGCCACTTGAGTAAGCAAGGAAAGCGACCCTGTCGAATATCATTACTGGTCGTCCCGCGGACCTTCCATCCTCGACGTTTTGGCTCCCCATGACACAACGCAAGGCCACATCCGCCGGGGGCAGCAAAGCTCAATCACGATAGGAACCGGAATGACCCAATGCAAACGACATCTACATTCTCATCTTGTTCAGTTGTTCAGTCGAAAAAAGAGAGAACACTCCTATGACTTTTAAAGCGATGAAGTTACCCTGCGAACACTTAACGGTGTAGGTCGCCCTCCACCCTACACTGTTGTCGACCTTGTATCAACGAGAACTCTGCACGAGATACCAGGACATGAAGAGCGAGGATTCATAGCAACAGACTGGCATCTTCATCGAATTCGCCGGACCTGTGGTCTTACCTGAGTATTCGAGCTTTAATTCCACGCACGCAGGGGAAATTACCTCGTTTGTAGAGTCTTGAAGAGATGGTGGTGTCATGCTCACAGTGAACCCGGGAGAGCAATCCATCAGTTTCTCTCATCGTCAAATAATCGAAGGACCGAGTGACTCACCTCGACGCTCCATACCATTTCTTAGCCTGCTTCGAGTCCACGCCCCAACTCAAGCCTCCTCCCTGTTCCTGTCACCGAGTGCCCAAGCTCGTTAATTGTGGATCTATTGGGTTCAATCGAGTCAAAGCGTCCTCAATCCATCGTCAATCTATCACAGCGCTCCCATTGTGTCATTCAAATCTCCGAAAATTGGAGGGAGCCTGTATCTCAGAGAACCAGAGCGCAGTGGAATCCCATTCGAGGTGTGATCCAGCCCCAGATTGATTGAAGTATCTGGATCGTCCTCTTGATCCGTTCTCTTGATTCAATGGTGTTGACTAGGAGGAACTTTGACTCGCTTGAGCAAAGAGGCGACTGCGACATGACATGGAGGTTGAAAGGAAAGACCCGGAAGAGCCGTCCCGGGACCGAGGACATCGATCCGGAACTTTTGCAGTTGCCGTTAAGAGTTATTCCACAGCCTCTGAGTCTCACTGGCAGAGTCATTTTGCGACCGCGAAGCCCAAGTTCTCCCTTTGTCTAATGTGCTGTCATAGAGCGCCAAAGAGAGGATTTTCCGGATCCGTGAACTCCCACACGTCTATTCAATTTTCACGCCCATAAAGCCGCGCTTAGTGTGGGAATCATCACTGAGGTTCCTCAGGGCGGCAGGCGTCTAACTCCTCCAGCTGACCTTCACCATTGAAGTGATTATACCCACTCCGCTGCGCAATCAGGCAAAACCGTCTACTTGGCGGTAGCGAAGATGAGTCAAGTCCTCACGTATAAATAATAAGTACACTCCACTCACCGGTACTACGAATCATCTCGCTTCTCGCCGATCCACCAGTGTTTTTCTCTCGTCTCCAAGTTACCGCCACTCGTACTATGTCTGCACCCGAGCACATGTTGAAACTCAAGAAGGAAATTGCTGAGTCTTTCCCGAACTTTGAAGCCAATGCTACAAGGGCATGGCGGGAGATCATCGCAGAGATCGCTCAGACAGCCACCAAAGTCTCTGCTGCTGGTTCCGACGTGAGCATTGTATCTGACTCGAAAGCGATCACTCGTTCTCATCACTTAGGTTCGCGGCGTAGTATATTCCGCAGGTCAAGTTCTCCGAGCTAGAAAAGCTTTCTCCAGAACAAATTGCAGAAATCAAACGCAAGGGAACGATCATAATCAGGGATATTGTCGAGGATGCTGAGGCGGCCAAATGGAAAACCTCATTGGAAGAGTTTGTCAAGGCAAATCCTACGCGTATTGAAGGTATGTTTCCTTGTCTCGATCTCTATCGATCAACTTATAACATTCATTTTGCCGTAGGCTTCCCCGAGGGAGATTTGCAGTTCTTCCAACTCTAGTGTGTCATCTCAACAAATTGAATCATAGGCCATCCTCACGACCAACTTTCTTTCCTTGTCCGAATCCTAGTTGGACTAAACCTCAAGTTGAAGCTCGCTCGCACCCCAACGTTCTGGCAACCAGTATCTGGCTCAATAACTTGTACTCTACACCGGCCGATGTCAACTTGGAAGGCGTTGACTTGTCGGCACCTCTGAGTTACGCCGATCGATTCAGGATCAGACACCCCGGAGGGAACTTCCAGGCACTTCCACCTCATGTTGACGGTACGCAACATTCTCCTGCATTCCTAAGATCGATTAGCTCATTCTGAATCGATTATAGGTGGTACAATCGAACGTTGGGAAGACCCCGCGTTCCGTTCATGCTTCAATGATATTCTTTCTGGTAACTGGCGCTCTCACGACCCTTACGAACTGGGTGGAAGACTCAGCGCCCGTACCTCTATCTACCACAGGGGTAGTCAGGTACGTATAGTATGTGCTTTATCACGCCCATAGTTACTCACAATTCCGTTCAGACCTCGATATTCCGCTCGTTCCAAGGGTGGCTCGCCATGAGGTACGCATGTGAATACTCCTCCGATCGGCGTCGCCTGATGAGCACGTCACAGTAAAACAGGGCCGAAACGTGGGACTTTGAGGGTCTACCCAGACGTCTTACTGTCCAATGCCTACCTCATTCTCCGTCCTTTCTTCCGCTCCACGGTCGGACCAGATGCAGAAGACTACCTGAAACCTGACAACTGGAAGTTCGGTAAGCTACCCATTTCCTTATCCAGTTCATTTGATCATACTCACCTGCTGGTTGGCATGCAGACATTTCTTACCCCGAATTCCCCGGACTGCAAGCAAAAGAAGGTGGCTTCTCTAGTCCTAAGCCAACGCCAGAAGAACACCCCCATATGCTCCTCGACAAGATGATCGTTTCCATCCCAGAAGTCTGCCCAGGGGACGCAGTGTTCTGGCATTGCGATGTCGTTCATTCCGTCGAGTCAGAGCATTCTGGAGATGAAGATTCCGCAGGTTCGTATATCGAGCGCTCGTCTGTGATTATTCGTGGATCTGAATCACTACCTCGTGTTCACAGTGATGTATATTCCGGCTGTACCCACGACGCCACTGAACCAAGCCTACATTGAGAGACAGAAGGAAGCGTTTTTGAAGGGAGTGGCTCCGCCTGATTACCAGAAGGTGAAGGTCGATGAAGCTGACCTCGTGGGTATTGGGAAAGAGGATCATATCTTGTCTGCTTTAGGCAGAAGAGCTATGGGCTTCCCGGTCTCGATCGTGTAGCATGTTTTGTCTTTGTTGGTTCCACTTCCCCTGTACGTGAGCGTATGAAAACTCGCCAGCGTGAATAGATCGGACGGTACAGTTGGCGGAAGTATAGTTTCAATGTTGGTCGTAGTGTATAGATAACAGATTTCTAGGCAAGTTTCAGTATGATAAATGAGTAGGGTCCAACCATAAAGGTATCAGAGAACGAGAAACAGCCGAATCATAGAGGGGCGAGTGGAGAGGCACTGGCTCGACGAAAATGATAAATAGGACATGAAACATCGAGGTACAAAACCAAAGCCACACTTCACGGACGGCTTCAACAACCACCATCGCCACCACCTCCGCCTCCATCACCTCCGCATCCACCTCCACCATCACCACCACCACCGCCGCCGCCGCCGCCATCCCCACTTCCGCCTCCCCTTGGATGACGAAGGCGAGCTATAGCACCAAGAATGATACATAGCGCAGACCCACCAAGAGCAACACTAATCGCGGCAATGGCCCCGGTGCCCAACCCGTCCGATTTTCGTCTGCCAGTTGGTGTTTCAAAGATGAGCTTGCGACCTGAGGTTTCCGGAAGGAACTCACCTGCGTTCCAAAGCCCTATGACGTAGATCTCTTGTGCTGTTCCTCTTCCAGACCTGAGGCGCACTGCCTGTAGCGGGTTGAGCGAACTCTGGGCCTGTTTGGCTGTTGGCAACTGTCAGAGCAGATCTCTCTGACTTGGCGTCGTTTACAGCTTCCAACGGGTACCCCATGTCGTCGATATTGGCTGGCCATGGAGAGTGATGGAAAGAGTGTAGGTGTTCGATAATGGAATATTCGAGCGGAACATCCACGCGAGAGACAGTGCATGGATCGGAGAGTCGATGAGCGACCGGGATCGCAAAGGTGGCAGCATATAACTGGGAGTAGAGCAGAAGCACAGAGGCCCGATGCATTGAAGGGTCGTGATGGGTTCGAGGGCGTTTGACCTGATATGAAAGGAATAAAAGGGCCTGAAGAGCTGCTGAGCGCTACTCGGTGAACGATCGCTCGTCGCCAAGAGAGGCAAGACATTGTCGTCTCTGACAGACGTATCTCCCGGATAGTCGGAGACTATTGAAGCCCATATCACAAGCTCTGCGGCTGCCTATAACCTGTGTGCCACGGCCCACGGGCGAGTGAAGGTGTGATTTTCATAGAAGTCTTCCCGGATAATTCGTGTATGCCCTCCCGAGAGATTCCAGTTTTCGACCTGTCGTCTTGTGGAAGACTCAAGCTGTTGGTAAGAAAAAACGGTGTAACGATTATGCATGGCCGTTGAGGTGCGAAGAATTGACGTTTCTGAACTCGAAGAGAATCAGAGATTAGACCTGGAAAGCGAACGGATCACATACCTTGACCTGAGCCTTCTCTTGTCCTCGTGTCTTCGTAACTCTCGTTCGCCGACAATAACCAGTCTTCATTCTCCTCTCAACTTCATAACATGGCAAAAAGGGCCCGATTTTGGTAGTCGGGAGATTAACCAACGACAAAGAGGTGTCGCAGGGCAAATAGTACGAGTTTCCGAAAGGTATCCATCCCTAAAGAGTTATCTGCCGACCAGGATCCGTAGATGAATACCGTCTTCTGAACGGTCCTATTGTGAAAAGTCGAAACCAGTCTGCTGTGAAGGTCAAAGGTTTCCTTTCTGTTCGAAGCCAAGTGAGGCAATGAGCACATCATTTCGTTGAACACAGAATTTAAGCAGACCATAGATCACCCTCCTTGTTCATCGCCAGCTGTATCGGGTTCCCAGTTGCTCTTGCGGATACGTGCGATGAAAGACAGACAGGAAAACAGAACGAGATGAGAGGATATAGTCCAGGTCGTGGTCCCGGGTAGAGGTTTGCTACGGGCGCTTGAACCGAGCACGCGTCGACGCGTCTGCCTCAAGTTGAACATTTGAACCTTGACCACCATCATCTTCTCGACGAACAAGAACCACATTTCATACTCTACATTCGGTGTCACTCAGGTTGCAAGTGTTTTCTGATTCTCTGACTCTCGCCGAAGAAAGTTGGCAGCGATGCTGATATTTGATAGGGGGTTTGCATTAGTTGATGATGCTTGGAAGACCGCGGCAGAAGAGCACAATGAAAGATACGGGTACGCCTCCAAACTGGTGGTCTCTGGTTAGATGTAGTCTTCTGATTACTTAGCTTCGTCGTGTTCTAGCCTTCTACGCGCATCAAACTCTCCCCCCAGTTACTAGTACTTATCTATAAGTTTAGATCACCTCAGGGACCATTCGGGCCGCAGAAAACGACGCGAACAGCGCAGTATCAATAATAATTGCCGGGAGAAGTACAAGACCATGAACGTGAGAGTAAGTTCAGATAGCATCCTGAATGGTGTGACTACCCGCTGATGTCTTTACCGGCTGCAGATTCACCAGGAACTCCCAGGGAACGCCATCCATGCGTCGAATCATTGAACGCCTTCAGCCAGCAATAGCATGGAAAATTGATCGAGCTGAAAGCGATAGCGTTACTCTCATCAAGTGGGTCACCGGGTCCCGGAGCCTCCCTTATCGTTGAGGAATCTTCTCTTAAACTCGGACGAGTTGCCGCGAGCAAGGCACTCCCCCACGCCTGCCTGTTTCTCATGTCAGACTCGGACTCCAAGAAGGAGCTCGACGCGGTCACCCGCGAGTCAGTTTCCTCCGATCGTCAAAATGGCTTTGACATCTCAAGGATGCAAACCCATCGAGGGCTCAAATCTCGCCATATGCAGCTAATGTACGTCCCTCCAGCAGTTTATCACTCAAATATCCTTGTGTTGACCTTCGCCCTCTAGTGCCATAGGAGGTACTATCGGAATGTGAGCCAGTTTTCGAGCTCGTCATTCACTGTAGCGCTCA
>JANHQD010002346.1:0-18474 GCA_024721195.1 Marasmius sp. AFHP31
GGTCCCTCATCTTGACCTCTTGTCGTTGGGACCAGGTGAGTAGTTATTTCTGTCTTTCTCTATCTGCAATGTATCTGACTTGTCGTTGGGACCAGCTATCTACCTGCTCTTGCCCTCTGCTCGCTACCTCTGTCGCCTCTATCGTCGTCTCTGCTAGTCGACTTCCGCCGCCGCTGTTTCTATAGTCCTAGTGTCTAGCGCTTTAGGACAACAGGCATAAGCCCAGCATATGGCTAGCATAAAACCATTCAACGTAGCAACTGTGAACCCTGAGGGATGTCAAGTGTATGCAAGGCATATGCCAGTCCTCATCTTAAAACCATCTAATATGGTAAATGTGAGCCTCGAGGGGTGTTGGGCATATGTGGTATATGCTGGTCATAAGCCAACTATATAACCACACACCTGGCTTGTGCAAGTTATCATCTCAGAATCATCTGAGAGAGGGACTGTGAACCTCAAAGATTGTCAGCCATATGTCCTACACCAGCCATGTGTCTTATGTGAGGTAGAGAGTCAATGCACGTAAATATGAAACCTATCCAGGGGTATGTATAGCATATCATCAGCATAATCTGTGTTTCTATTATGCAATCCTTATTTTTTCCCATTTGACCTTCAGTCATTCATATCCCTTACAACTTCATCTTGCTCATGACATCTTGACATTTTCTCATTTAAAATAATTTCCATACATTATTCTAACTCATATTTCAATTCTCAGGTACATGTACTTCAGCATAATTTGTTTGTATTATACTATGCACTACTCTAACATTATAGAGAATATCCAATCAACATAATTCCAACATAAATCACCTCTGAACTATAGTAAATTTATTCTAAGCCAAAACCCTTGCTGCTTTAGCATATTGTACAGTGTATATTCTTCATCTTTTTAGCATAATTCAGATGACTTATACTTACATTTTCTTGAGAATTATTTTAACTTTCTCTCAGTATAAAACTCCAATCTTTTTAACATAATTCATTTGAATTTTCTTAAATTTCAAACAAATAATGTCAGCATAAAGTTTAACATAATACATTTACATTACTGTTGACTGCACCCAGTGGTAGCCAATTTTCCCCCCAGCATACTTGGAATCAGGGTGACTCTGAGGGCAAAGAAAATCCCCCGTGCCAAGATCTGGATGTGTTACGGTATGGGCATATCATGGCAACCAACCAGGCTTCCAACAAGGTTCTTGATGTGAGGCTTGGACGATGATCTGTTAGTGGCTACAAAAGAAATGAGCATAATATCGGAACCTGAATCAACCACTACGGGCAAAACTTCCTCAAGGTGATTGATTGTTGCTGATGTTTCCATAGCCCAAGCTCCCAAGAATGAGCATCCAGGAGGACGATCCATCTGTTTCTTTAATTCTAAGATGTCCTCATTGTCTTGTGAGTATGCTGTGTAACCTTTGGACGTTCTCGTCACTTCTCTAGCTAATCTGCGCCTGCTTCGTCAATTAAGTGGCAACTTCGTCTTTGAACTCCCCTCCGTGGCTGGAACTGACTGAAAGACATTTGTGCACACTTCATCTGTGGCCTCCCTTTGCACCTGCGAGACAAAAGAATCATCATCGCCCTCCAGAGCCAAGTTCTCTGCAATTTCTGATAGCTCCTCGGCAGTCTGAAGGGCCGAATCAAAATCCTCCTCCTCTGTTAGCAGGTCCTCAAAAAGGTCGTCGTAGTCGTCCTGAGCTTGAAGGTTATCAGTGGTGGTCTCGCATAACCTAGTTCACGCTGTTTTCCGTCCCAAATACATACATTCTTTATCCCAGTGAAACTCGCTGCCACAGTGTCTGCAGGGTCTGGCGCCTTTATCCTTTGGTGTAGCTCGTTTCAATACATTGGAATTGTCCTTAGGAAAGGCTGGTGGCGGCAGGTCTGTTCACGTTCCTACTAGAAAGGTCCTAGGTGTGTATGGCTTTGGGCAGTCCCTGTCAAAGTCAGTTGTATCAGTTCTGAAATTACCTTGCTTGTACCTCTCTGATTGTTCCAGACTCATTAAGGTTTCCTTGTGATATCTTATAGCTGCTTTGAAATTCATCACCATATCGTAACTTTGCGTGGTGAGGATTGTGTTCCAATTGTCCGGTGCTCCCTCCATGACCAGAGATGATCTCGCTGTCATCTAAGTTGTAAGCCGTGGTGACGAGGTCAAGCTTTCTGATTAGGTACTCACTGGGAGTCTCCCTCGTGTGTCCTGATTCTCGATAGCTTGCGTGATTAGCACTTTTTTGGAGGTTCTTGCTCCACTTCCTATTCATGTGGTATCCACCGATCTCCTCTTGCAAGTACTTCCAATCCTTCTCGATTTCTATGCGATGTTCTCTGGGCAGAGAATAGTACCAAGCTTTTGCCGAATCTCTCAACCTCCAAGGACCACGCTTCCCAACTGTACTCGGACTTCCTTACCATACTTGGCTAGGTCATTTACTTCATTGATCCATTGCATGATATGGTCGGTGTCGCCATCCCAAGTGGGTACAGAATTGAAAATGAGGTTTCTCGGGGGTTACCGACTGAACATTAACAACAACGTCTCGCTGATTATCTCTCTGGTCATTCTGTCGGTTACTCCTCCTTCCTCCTCTTCTCCAATCATCTCTGCCATCATCACTCTCGTCGTCGCTAGGATCTCCTCCAGGATCCTTGGGAGGTCCTCCCAATTGAGGTGCTTCGTCTCCAGAGGCTGAATCGTCTCTTTCCTCGTCACTACCTTCCCACATTTCCCGAACTCGACGGCTCTGTCGAGGAAGCCTTGCGCTGTGAGAACTTGGTGTCCGTTGAGAATATGATGCTTGACCCTGTGCTGATGATGAGTGTGATTGATGTTTGGATCGGTGGCTACGTACTGCTGTGCTGATAGAGTCCCCAGCCCCAAATGATCTGCGTGGTTCCTCTCCTGTTCGTTTGTCTGTCTTCTGCGCTTGATATAGGTTAGGCCTGTAATCCTCCTCTATTAAAGGAAGCAACTGCATTTGACCTGTCCTGAAGTCGTGAATGTCCACTAGCCTAGTAAGAAAATCCTCAACTGAAGCTCGGTAAGTAATCGCAAGGATTTCGAAATCATTCTCTAACAAGTAGTCCACACCTGTGCTTCCTCCTTCCTTTGGCCATGTCGGTATTCCGGGTAATTGCTGTCCTGCATATTCAAATGACTGGCTAGCCACCTTGGCCATTCGATCGAAATGGTAGGAGTGTGTTGCCAGAGAGAGTCGATCTAGAGAATAGACTGGCACAAACTGATTGTCTCCTTGAATTCTGGCATCACTTGCGGGAATATTGGCTCTTGAAACCTTGGTCATCAGGTTATTGAGCTGCCTGGTGATTTCTGGGAATATATCCCGGGAGATGAATCGTTTAGCAGGCGTGAGATGTCTAAGGAATGGTCGCTGAAGATGGCTGGCTACTAACCTTAGGACAGTGTCCCTTTGCTCCCAGAGCCTCGCGTTGTGTCCAAACTTGTACAAACCTTGCAACAAGGGCTTCAACTCAAGCCCAGAGACTAGAGAATCGGTGTTAACCCTGTAAAGAGGAATGGATCGCGGCAACACACGTAGCTCCTCCAGTCCAAAGTCTACTTCTGGCTCCTCTATCTGCGTGAACTCCATCCTGCTGGCTGATCCAGGTAGTGGTGTTCCTTCTGGAAGGTGAGGTGGAATCTGCCAATGAGATTCCTGGTTCTGGCTGCCAATGATGTCTGATGTTAACAAGGTCCTACGAGCAGCGACCTTGCTGTTAGTTTCGTTGGTCATGCCAGCGGGAGTGGTGAATGTTCGTGATAACTGGGGTGCTTTGACAAATGAATGTTGTCCAAGTGTTGCAGTGCTTTGTCCTAATGCTTCTTCGGACCTGCGTGTTGTCAGATGTCGAAAGATAAGATTGCTGATTAGTGAATAGATCGCTACCTCTGTCGTCTCTATCGTCGTCTCTGCTAAGTCGACTTCCGCCGCCGCTGTTTCTAAAGTCCTAGTGTCTAGCGCTTTAGGACAGCTCTGGGCTCAATACTTCGAGTAACCATCACGTAGCAGCTCATTCAATAATAGAAAGATCCTTAGTAAGCCGAGCGATATGTCTCTGACTTACAGAAGGTTGAAGCCAAAGTGTTGAGCGAGACGGCTCTTACACTTCAGGCTTCGAGATCAATCCTTACTGCTCACACTAGCTAAGGTATGATTGATAGAGTAGATTTGAGGGTGAAAGTAGATTGTTGTACACTATTACAGTAGGCATATTTATACTACAATATGAGTGGCAATTGTGAATCATAAATACAAAGAACAAAGGAAACTAAATAATTCTGGAAGCTTTGTGAGTTATCGTTGACATTCTACAGTCTTCTAGTTAGTTCCTTCTGACTCATGGTCCAAGGAGGCGATGAAGGCTTATGTGCCTGTGATCCCTTACAATCTGTCATATAAGTCTTTGCTTGACATGCCAGAAATACAGTACATTAGTATATAGGACCTACTGATTGAGATTGTATATAAAATCTTTCCTTACTATATGTACTACACCTTGCAAATATGCATGACTTTATTTTTCACATTCTGTTTACATAATTCCTACACAATTCCAGGCTGTTAAGGTGGAACTATTGAGGTTTTTGTTTGTAGTGAGTCAATTGTTTTACTTCTATAATACCAAACATAATCTTGATCCAAAGACATCAGCATTATGTTACAGTTATGGTCCAAGTCTATATCTCAATAATTCTTGCATATATCTTACCAGATTTTTGGATGGTTGCTATGTAACAAACAGACATCTTTGATAAATATTACTCAGTGTCTTTCCCTTGTGGATACACTTGGATCAATATCTTATAGCCTGCAACAAATGTATTTCTTGTATAACACTTGGTGGAAATACCCATCAACTCCAAAGGTTCTCAATAAGAAATTCCAGCATAATTCAAATATAATTCCCATGGAATTACAGTGAATTGCATCCTGTGCCAGTGCTCAACAACAGGATTGTGCGAACCACCCGTGTAAGGGTTCATTATTTTTCCTCATAATTGGAGGTTATGGACCCCTACTTATCCATTTATAACCTCCCCGCATTACCTACACTGATGGGAACACCAACGTTATAGCGGTCCAAGCACGCATGACGTATTTTCCACAGTTGTATCCTCGGCGCTTAATGCCTAATTCGGTCAATTCCCTTCACATCCCGCATTCCTTTGGACACAGACACTTCCCTAATCAACGATAAACCTTCCACGTGTGGCCAAGACCTCCCAATTCACCTGATTCAAGCCCAACCGGGATACCTTTCGTCCGCTTTACCTATCCACAATCCCTTACACTGGTTACCACGCTTTTCTGTCTCGCCCGCGACGTTTCCACCAATTGATTCTCTGTTATTTCACTGAACTATCTGTACTATACATTATTGACACGAACCGTACGATACTTTACGATTCCAAATGCGTTCCGCATTACGATTCTCACCGTATATAAGCTGTAGCTAGACCAAGATGTACTTTAGTTCCGTTTTATTGTATAATCTCGTCTACAGTCAAGTCTCTCAAGCTATAGCAAGCTTTACAAGTGGTGTGTTCCACATTTCAAGTCTCTAACTAATGTTCCTTGTCGTTCTAGGTTTCTGGAAGAGCCTTCTACAATTGCAATTCGACCCGCGTAGATAATAAAGGTCACCAACTTCTCAGTCCGCGTTACTTCCGGGAGGATTTAACTAGACAAACCACCTTCGATCGGGAGATCTCAGGTGTCTCATTGCACTGTTGAGGATTTCATACATTTGAACCAGTCAGGATTGCTGTGTTCGGGCTAGTGATTTCTATCTTTCCGCGTTCGGTTTAACAACACTTTCGGTCCTGGCTTGACTTAGAAAAGAGGCCCATTACAACCTGTAGGTATCACTGGCAGGATCCCACCACATTGCTAGCGCTGACCACTGTTGGATGCATGTCACCTCGGCAATGTTAGATTATGCTAGTGAGGGAGGGGTGCTCAAGGTTTGTTTATCTTTGTTCACTCGTTCTAGCTGAATAGCTGATGCGAGTTCAAAGCTTCACCCGCCGACACAGTTTAGGTGTGGACTAGCGTTGACTTAGCAGGACCCGTTGGTGAAACGACCACACCGCTAGTTATTTCGGTCAACGTGGGAGGTTCTCGATTCGAATCTGAGAGGGTCGTTGAGAACAATGGAGGAAATTTAACACAAGTCATGTATGTTTTACCTTTTGTTCTGAATGTCGTTCGGACCATCTTAATAAGGATGCAGACTCTGTGTATCGTGCACATGGCACCGAGGAAAATTGTCGGGGATGAATGGTACCCTCACTTCCTATGAACCAACGCTTGCTGACTGGTACCGTTCATCCACAACATATTCCACTGGCGACATCGAGATAAAACCAGTGTATACATGCCCAAAGCCTATCAAATCAAGTTCAATAGAGAACTGCCGATGAACACCCCGACCCTGGTGTCCTAAAGCGCTAGACGCTAGGACTTTGGATACAAAAGCAATGGCGGTAGAAGTCGACTAGCAGAGACGACGACGGAGACGACAGAGATAGCAAGCAGAGAGCAAGAGCAGGTAGATAACTGGTCCCAATGACAAGTTAGATATATTGAAGGTAAAGAGGAACGAAGTTAGCTACTCACCTGGTCCCAATGACAAGAGGTCAAGATGAGGGACCAGGTGTAAACTGTCTAGCTTATATACTGAGATATGAGTTGCGCGAGAATAAAGGAAGATAATAAGGAACAAGGAAGAAACAATAGTAGTCCAGGTATGGAACAATAACAAGTCCAGAACGGGTAACTGTTGTGTATAAAAGAACAAAGAGAACAAAGAAAACAATGGATGGGATGGGTTGTGAAGACAATGTGAAAGAACAAGGATGAGGAAGGAAATGATGGGAATGATGAAGAGAGAGGAACCGGGTATCTGGTGGGCATCAAAGTAACAAGTGGGCGTCAAAGTGACAATCAGGTGCTGAAGGGGGAATGGGCGCTAAGAAAGGAAAAGATAGGGGGAAAAGCGGCACTTCATGACACCTGGTGAATGAAGTCGACGGTTGGGATATACCAGCTAGGGATTTCTTAGTGCTGAAGATACACTTGTAAGACCTTGTACAGTATCAAGGAGCAGGACTTTAACACAAGCACTGTGGTCATCGTCAGCTAGAACCTCACTGGTCTGTCCACGGATAACATCTATCGCTGGCCCCAGTTCCAGCTCTTCCTTATCAACATCACCAGCATGGAGTCCTATATCAAGGATTTCTGCTGCTCCAACCCCAACCGTTCCTTCATCTACTCTGCCAATGATGCTGAGTTCTCCAGTGTTGCTAGTTGAGAAGCTGCATACTCCAACTACAACAACGAGAACAAGAAATATGATGCTATTGCTCAAGGATTTTTAGGACTAAAGTTTTTATTTACAACCCCCACAAACTCCCGCTTCGCACTGATGCTGAGATGAAGACTCAAGCATCCAACGTTGACCATGCTCCTAATGCAACTCAATTTGAACGTTTGGCCAAGCAACACGGTATCAAGAGCAGCTCCATCTTAATGCAGCTGCCTTCTCTTTCCTTTCCTTCATCATTTCCCTACGACTTCATATACCTCATCTTCGAGAATGTTATGCAGAATCTCGTATTACTATGGACTGGTGCCTTCAAGGGGCTTGATGAGGGAAGTGGTTCCTATCACTTGGACCCGTCAGTGTGGGAGGCAATTGGAAAGGCCACTGCGGCAGCTGGGTCTTCCATTCCATCTTGCCTTGGGGCACGGCCACCCAATGTTGCAGATGATAAGCAAGCCATGACCGCGGATAGATGGTCATTTTGGCTACTGTACATTGGCCCTGTCCTGGTGGAGGACAAGTTCACTGGTGACCAATACTACAAGCACTTCCTCAAGTTCTCAACACTTGTTCGACTTTGTCTGGAGTTTGAGTATGAAGAAGGTCAGGTAGAGGTGACCTGGGAGGGGTTTGTTGAGTGGGTTGAGGAGTACAAAGAGTATGTTTTCATTATTCTATTTTGCCAAGAACAGCTGATCCTTACAAAGAGAGATGTAGACTATACTATCATTTTTCCCCCGAGCGATCAAGTGCATGTCCGCTCACTGTTCATGCATTGCTTCATGTAGCAGACATGATTGAGGCCATGGGCCCAGTCTGGGCTTACTGGGCTTTTCCCACCGAAAGATATTGTGGGAGACTTCAGCCTGCTATTCGTAGCAAGTGGTATCCCTTTGCCAATACTGACAACTACCTCATTTCAGTATCCCATCTCTCTCAGTTCAAGATTGTTCATGGCCTCGAGAGAGAGCTATTGTTGAGGCAAGACAAATCTGACTTCATCAAGGGGCAATTCCATCATCCGAACTGTACGTCTTTCACCACTGTACCTTGTCTCCTATCTGATTTTTGACTGCAACCTTGTCTTTATCATAGATCCATCATGTATTCTACTGCCACCACACAAGCCATCTTCCACTGTCTCCAACGCTCTTCACAGTAAGATCATGGTCCATCTCGCGATGCGTCTGACCAGCAATACTCACAAAGTCACAAAGGCCATGGTCAAGAAGGCTTGTCAACCGTCAAATGTCACCCGATGGTACAAAGTCTGTAGACTTGAGGGCAGTGATGACATGGTTGCTAGCAGTCTTGTTGCATATGCTGAGGATCGTCAGGATGCAACATTTGTACGGGTATGTGTATTTCCTGTTCCGTCTGTACAAAACACACAGCTGACAGACCACACAGTATGATTTACTTGTCGATATCAATGCTCGGAATCATCGGGCGGCTCTTCAATATGCCCCGCAGCATTTTTATGGGCAGCTTCAAGAAATTCTGGTTGTAGTCTTTCCGGCATCACAAGCGCTCAACATGCCAGATGAAACAACACTCATCTTGGCTACTATCGAGCGCTGCGCAGTATACAATGCAAACAAGCTGGGAATGCCGGTTTATGAGAAAATGGTTGTTACAGAGGTGGTAGATATTGGGACTGTGCAGTGCTTAGTTGGTAGGATACAGGAAAGAAGACAATGGACTATCAGTAGGTCGTACTATGTACCAGGTGAATGATACATTATAGTTTCTTGATCAAATCATAGTCACCCCCAATACGGGTGACTGTCACCCTCCCCCAACTGAGCACAAAACCCTACAGAGGGGTGATAGCTAGAGCACATGGGCACCGGGCAAACACTTTGCCCGGTGGCACCCTGAAAAAGGGTGACGGGCTGCTGCCACCCCGGAAAAGGGCGAGGTTCACCTCGACCTGGGTTCATAGTGAACCCTATAAAGCAAGACCTCGACCTAGATATATATCCAATCTGTCATAAGTATTCAAGAGATTGGAACCAGTATCATTTTCACCCACTCTGAAAACAACCAAGTCTCAAAAGTTGCTCATGTTGGGGGCTACAGAGTCAGTCTGAGCATGATTCCACGCCTTGTAGTTAAATGCATAGTTGTATACATCTAAGAACTGGGTGCGGATACAGGGGAGATGCTTGATTATCTCGCGTTCCTTGTGCATTGGCAGCTGTACCTTGGCTCAAACTCTTGAGTGAAATTCGAAATCATTTGGACCAATGGAGGAAAAATCTTGTCCTATCCAAAGTGGAAGTTCTGGACTTGAGATCGTCGTGAGCGTTGGGAACGTTAAGCTTAGCCGGTAACCCCTCGGTAACCGTTAGGCTGAGTCAGAGCCGAGAGGCATGACATCATCGTTGGAAAACAAACGCCTTTGTTACCCACATTTTCTCTTCTACACACCACCACGACAGCAAACCCAAATGAAGATTTGTTCCTCCTCTCGTCCTTTTTGATGTCTTTGGCCTGCTCAACTAAAAACGATTTGACTTTGCCGAGTCTGAAAGTTAGAATTTGCAATGGGGGCAATAGTTATTCAGGCGGCTGGAGTATGTGTGTGTATTCCTTCCATCATGTTGAAAACTCACCCTCTCTTATTCTGTTGTGAAACTCCAAGGTCTTTGAGAAAGAGAAACTGGGAGCTGTCCCGAATCATGACATTCAAACTAGTTTAAGTACTATGTAGAATAGGGTCTAACTACAGTAATTAGGAGGGATCTGAACAAAAGAACAAGAAATGTAAACAGAAGACAAGGCCGGGTATTAGGATGTTCGAGGCCGTAGCAACCCGCAGTACACTCCGCAGGGGCTATAGTCCAACACTGTTGCAGTGTTCAAGAGACCTCCAAAGCATCTATCAACTTTGCCGCCCACGCCAATCCCATCTCCCTTTTCATCAAACACCCATGCCATCCTAGGAAGTGACCATAAGTCGGTGGCATTTTGGGTTTAACTTCCTTATACCTAATCCTCACATAGACAAGGAGGAGACGTGGGGATTCGGAGGCGTTTGGTGGGACCTTTGACCCGAATAGAGGTGTTCCGAACGAGATGGATGGGAGGAGGACCAGAAGAAACACTGTCTACGGGTGGTATGTACACGTGCCTTTATTGCTCTCATCTCGCTGTTTGACTTACAGATGGGATATGTTCTACAATGCCCTACCTCCAACCCTTGATGATCTGACATCCCGGTCTCATCTCCGAACATCGAATCCTTTCCAGTGCATTACAACAGCTTCCCATTGTCCCCTCTTCAGGCCACTATGAAGACCAAGAGTCCATCGCCCCGTTGTACTGACACAGCCCTCGATGGAGGGGTTGCATTACCTCACCTGTCCCGCACCAGGACAGGTACCTCAATCGGTCAATTAAGAGATTTGGCTTCACTAAACCTTCTTCGTTTAGCATTCACGATTTTGCCTCTTTGCATCGTCTCATAATGACAGGTTTATCTATGCTCTCTGGCACGTTCAGTGCTATACTCTTGGGAAGTAACGATATTGTTATCTGTGTCCTTTCTTCCATTCTGGCGCGGATATTCGTTGAATCAACTGTAACATGTGGCAGCCCTGATCCGGGTGATTCCACACTGACTCCTACTACTCCTAGCAACCATGCCCGTCGGCCCATGCTGATGGAAGTCGGCCGATCGTCTCGAGGCCATGATTTTGATGAATCAACGAGGTGGGCATACCTCGCTTGAGAGGTTTGTTTACGGGCTTCTGCTGCTCTCAGCAGTGGAAAGAGGGGGTCATATATACGTATCGCGGTGCTGGGGAATATGGGCAGTGTCCTGAAGGTATTGGCAAGGGTGCTAGTGATGGGGATGGGTGGATACAGTGGGTAGCTAACAAATGAAATCGATGATGGACCATGACTAGGAAATGTATGATGAACTGCAACTAGCTCGATCAATCCCTTTTATTTGTGTGGATTGACAATTATGATTTGTTCTGGGCCATCCTACACTTACAAAAAGCCACGCCTTTTGATTGTCCAGATCTCCATATCTCGGGCGCTCTTGCCTCAAGATTCTTGCTACCATAATCTTCTGACGAAAGGATGGAGCATAGAAGTTTCGCCGGTGTTCGACGGTCAGTGGCTGTGAGTTCATCTGAGTGCTCAAACTGACTTAGGGTAGTAACAGTATAGTGTCCCGATCACGGCATTTTCTGTTACTTCGGTTGATCAATCATTGTCTCCCTCCCCAAATAAAGTGATGTTTCTTTATAGACCATTTTGTGAGTTTCTATACATGTGCAACAAATTAATGACTAGCATCGCTGATTATTCAGTAGATATGGGCGTCCAATGGAAACAAACATGCCCTGAGCAAAGAGTACCTCTCTCACTGCGCCAATGCTCACAGTTGAAGGTTCATAAAGCCGAGACAAAAACCCGAGTTCGCAGAGCATGCTCACAGAGACCATGTCACCGGCTACACCACACGGCCAGAGAACTACGATTGAAAAATGAGGTTTACTGCACATACTCAGCTTATTCTGATCGATCTCTTGGTTGAATCTGCTCCAATCTGATGTTCCCCATAGGCGATCGTTGCCCATCATGGTGAGTATACTAGTACTCTCGCAGGGACTATGCGGGTGCACAACTTCCATCTCTCACCTGTAGTACACCGTCTGAATCAACATTCGGACCTAAAATAACATAGGACACTGGATAGGTCTGATTCCAGTGAGAAAGGAGCTGTGGTGATCATTTAACAAGCTCATTCACTATTAGAATCTAATCAAACGCCGTTGAGTTGGTTGACAAGGGTTGAAGGCACGCATTCCGATCCATATAAGCTTCGATTGACAGGAATCATAGTTTTACTCAACGTGTTCACTGCCCGACTGGGAAGACAGAGGGAGCTACCTGATATACGGAAACTACGCTTCAAAGTGTTAACTGCACAAGCGAAAACATGGGGTCCTGCATCGAATATACAGCAATGTAAAAGCATGCATGCTATCACCCTTTTCGTCCCTAGCTCAAGGAAGTCTGCTTGAATAGTTTGGAAAGTTTATAGTCGAGGTATTGCGCCGATCTATGTGCTTGCAAGGCATTCAACCGTGTTCATGCTCCCGATGGGGTGCACAGCAGCCTTTATTATAGACAGGTATGTTGCCGAGTAGTAGTTGAAGACTACGTGTATGCTCATTACACCTATGTCGGTTCAAACCACTAGTCCAGACCTCGGTAATAGTGAAGTGTTCATCCTGTTCAGTCTGCACGGTATTCACGCTTCCAGCATGAGTAGGAACTCTTTACGTCCGCTGTATGCATTTTGCCGATCACGAGAGACGCTCATCAGTAAGCACCTGCAATAGGAATCTACTCCGAGGGCACTGGCCCACTGTCACATTCGTGGATGATAAGCACTTCAGGGCGTGTAGACCACGAGGCACCAGCATAAATAGAGGCGAAGTAACGGGCGGTCTCGACGTGAGGCCCCTTTCCCTCTTGATCAAGGGGATCCACGAATCGAAAAAAATGACCGGGGGTCGATTTTTTCTGAGAAGGGTCTGAGCGTGGCCACCCCCCCCTCCCCCCCCCTACGTAAGCTTCTATATATGGTAAGTCCACGTGACATATGTTCTAGAATTGTTGCCAGCGATGGTCCATACATCTTTATCCTCGTACACAACACTCTACAGAATCTCTATCGTCTCCTTGGTCGACCAGAGCTCTCGCACGCTTCGCATATCCAGTTTGAGTTGTTCTATTAAATGGGATGGTAAGTACTCACCCAAACCGTCGAACAGCCCTTTCTCTTGCACATAACACTCTTCTCCCCGATACCCTTCTGTTCATCTTCAGTTACGGCACGGCCACACAAACACTCTCTCAAGCTACTCGAAATTTCGGCGGCCTTTCATTTACGTCGGGTTACTCTGGTTTCAGGTTCTTCTGGGTTCTGAATTGGGGGTGGTGGGTTGGGAAGGGGGGGAACAGGTTCGATGGCAGCGGGGTTTGTGTCAGAGGGGTGCTCGGAATCAGCAGGAACTTGTGCGGGCAATGGTGGTGGTGGTGTAGAAACATTGGTTGGATCAGACGCGGTGTCCAGTAGGGAATTTGGTACGTTTACCAATTCATCCAGTTCTATATCCATTAGTGACGGTTGCTTATTACAGATAGAGTCAGCAGCATGTCTTGAACGTAGGCCTGTGACAATGCGATGCCAATTTTCGATTGCTCTTGAACAGGCTAGATGGCAGTTATATGTGAGTAAGGCAATATTACTTCAAGTACAATTGTCACTTACCACTACTATCCGCTTGGTTTTGTTCACGATCAGCCTCCACTCTGCTACAGTTGACTGTAAACTCTTCGTCTCCCGAGTCGTCAGTATCACTAGCAGCTGCTGGTCTGTAATATTATTTGTTGGTAAGTCAGCGTTGGTTGTCTCGTATCACTGTGGTGAACCACTTACTGGAGAAGAGTGCTGGCTCGATGGGCCTCGGAAATCGTTAGTGGTGCACCCTTCGTCTTCTTTTCCTGCCATTTTGCTCTCTTCTCCCTGTCTCCCCAAATTTTCTTCATACCGTCTCGCTCCAACTGACCTAACTTCCAAATCTCAGAGTATTGCGCATGTAACGTAGATGCGTGCTGGGCTTTGAAGTGCTCTTGCATATTGTACCTCCATACCGCTCCCCTCGTAGTGCCGCAAATGGGACATTCAACCGGGACATTTGAACAAGGTGAGCTCGCCTTTGCCTCTGATGCACTGCGGTAGTTGAATTTTATCAGGTTCTGGCACTTGCTCGCCGCCAAGTTGATCTGTGGTCCACCGGTACGACCTTTCCCTTTCTTCAGCACGAAGTGGCATTGATCGTGAGGCCGTAAACAGAGACCGCACGGCTGTGTACTCCGGTTGATTTTTGGATCATGCAAAATGTGTGCACTGAGGTGCTCGATGATTCGTTGCGGCTCGTTCGGGTCAAAGAGAAAGGTGATGGTACAGTGGGGACAATGTGAAAAACTGAAGGAGTCGTGGCCTGTAATATTCATAGTATCTGCCACAAAACAGGCTTTACCTAGGTCTCTGTCAGCAAACAGCAGTTGAAATCGAAGGCGATCATATCTCACCATCCTGCTCGCGGTATGGAAACTCGATGGTTTGCTTCAGTGTTGGAATCTGTAAGAGGTCATTCTCCGACAGGCCATCTGTCAACGATGCTGTCAATGCCACCAGGGTAGGGCTATCAAAAAGGTAGAACGGCTTGCTCTCCGCCCCATCATGCACTTCGGGATCAATAGGGCGTACAAAGCGTCCTGGAAGCTTCCCTGTGATACCCAATGTTCTGGTTGTTCGCCAATCAAATTTTCCCTCTGGATCATCTTCAATAGTCGCGGGTACGAGTCGCAATGCTTGATACGCGACAAGCACGGTGCGCTCTTGCAAGAGGTCAACTGGTATCTCCTCAGTAGGTTTGGAGTCCATCGTGATGCCGCTAACCAATGCAATACACAGAAAAATCTGCCCGTCGCAGCGGAGTAACATGCCGACTGGCTCGCCCAGCATAACAAAGTCATGGTCTTCGAATCCAGCGAAGTCCATTGTATCGATGACAGAGGGTTTGTACCGTGGCTCGTCCTCAAGTCGTTTTAGGCGGTCACTGGAGGTTGCTCGGGGGTGAGTCTCCAATTTGAATCGATCTGCCAGCGCTTTCGACTTCTTGGTTGGTTTGCCTTCGATGGAAATGGTCTGAACGACCTTCACATCACTACGAGCAGCCATCTCTTCCGCTGCGGCATCTTCAACCATCCGGGAACCTTCGGTGATATCGCGACTGCTCACAGGAGAGTCAGAATCGAGATCTTCCTCGACGTCATCTGGATCAAGAGGAACATCAAAAAGAAGGGTGCCAAAGGGGGAAAGCATGGTAATCTTGGGATTGGAGTCAGCTTTTTTGAGGCACTCGTGCGCAAAAGGGTACAAGTCCTCTATTTTGCGGCGGCCACGTTTCCAACAGGTTTGTAGGGTGACCGGCTGAGTCCAAACATTGCCCCTCCATGATTGCGGATTGAGGTGATCGACACGTTCTGTGATCACATTCTCATTCAGATCGAGACTGGGCAAATGGAGCCTACGTGGGGTTTTCTGCCACTCGGGGTGCTCTGCTAGGATGTTTGCCACTTCCGTTGTCTCTGCCAGGCGACAAGCAGTCTGGTAGACATCGAGATTGGTATCATTCCCGACCATAGTACGCAAAATGCCAAATAGGGTCTCAAGGCGATCCATACCAAGTAAGATAAGCCAAAATTCTCCATCTGGATCATCCACTTTACTCTTTGCGACACAGAAGTACGCATTACGAACCATGAGCATGATATCGATGTAGAGAGTAGTGGGTATGAACCGCTTTGCGGCTCTTTGGAAAGAGTAGAGGGCGAAGATGAGGTGAGCAGCAGCACTGAGGTGCTCAAGCTGTTCGGAAAGAGAGAGATCGACGCAGACATAGGGAAAGACAAGGTGAAAGCATGCTCGTCCCAAGATTCGGATGGCGTCACGTATATCTGACTGATACGGCTTTTCACTAGCTTCAGTAGCGGGCATTTTTGGTAGGCTCCAAATGTCCTTCAGTAGCAAGAACGCCAGCTTGACATCCTGCTTGTCTTCGGGGTTGAACAAAGAGTTTATGTGAATTGGGGTCAACCCAACCATGCGAAGATGCTGTCGAAACAGGTCCGGCGTGACCACCACCCCTGTAATGGATATTCCTGATGATCGTAGTATGGTGTTACGAGCACGCTTATCAACATGCTTGTAGTCTTTGTCTGGAGTGATGTCATCCGGGCCAACCTGAAGATCCATGAGTCCTAGATGGCCAACGTGCTCATAAATGGGGGATGATGGCGATAGATTTCGAGTGAAAGTGAGTTGAACGAGAGCTTTCCCTCTTTTTGATTCTCCGTCTGAACTCAACGAGACCACACGGACACCGGTGATATGTTTCTGTGTGTTGATACCATCGATCGTGGTCTGAATCAATGTCGCGTGTTCAGGAGCCTTCTCGCGTTTGCATGTACTGGAAATAAGGACGGGCCGCGCGCACTGGAGGCTTTTATTCGATGTTAATAAACCTAAGGCAGCGATAGTAGCCTGAGAACAATGGTCGGCTTTGTTAGCCTGGAAATTATGTGCCAGATGGAAATAAGAGACTCCCACGTACCTCAGATGACATGTGAACGTCCTGCCTGCCCAAATCGTCCATCAATTGATCTAAATCCTGCTTGCTTTCGAACTTCAGGCTTGTCTTCGATCCATCCTCTCGACAGACTCCAATAAAAGATCCGGTGATCGGGTCAAACCTAGGCCGCTTTGCAGTACAAATCTCGTCAAACATGACCACGGCATGCTTGACCTTCTCCCTTTTCACAGTATTGATGATGCCTTCAAAGCATGCAATGAGGTTGGATTTGACTTCGGACTTCTTGGGAATGGATGGCGAGGCGATGAGGGTGGAAATGGTAGAATGAGCCCGTACGCTGGTAATACCAGGCATAGCAGAAGAACGGTGAGTTATGTCCACCAGTCGGGATCCTCCAATCCTCCAGTTCAGGATCTGTCACAGATAATCCTTCTCTGTGTAGCCGAAAACCCTCAGTTTCCCTGTTGCCGCCCCCTCGTACATCTTCATCAAGCTATCAATACCGCCATTACGCCTCATCCATACTGAAACCAGCCGGTCAACTCGCTCATAGTCACCCTCGCCAACTCGCACCAAGAATTTCTTGTGCATGCTCAATGCTTTCTGCCGTACCACCAATTTTCGTGCCATGTTGAGCTCTCCGAGGCGTTTGGTCTCAGCCCTATCCCGATATTTCTGTGCAATCTCAACTATTCCTTCAAACCCATGGTATCGGTAGGCGGCGTGGAGTGGAACACCTGTTTCAAAGCGTCGTAAGATCCCAGAAAGGTTGTTATCCTTAGGAAGATCCAAGCAGTTTTCACATGTCCAACCGCTATGATCCCCCGGATCCGTGAGCATGAAGTCTGGCGTGGTACCCTCAGTGAAGGTGAGAATTTCGTTGCATTGTCGGTGGTGCAGAATAATGATATGGTCCTTCACCGAGTAATTCCATGCGAGAGACGATGTTCGGTGGAGGTAGAATGGATAGATGTCTTCTGGTGTCTTTCCGAGGGGGAGCTGTGGCTGAAAGCCCTGGGCGGTGTCATATGATGACAGATCACGATCGAGTACGGTGGAATTAGAATGAATTCGAGGAGATGGCAAGGCATCAATATCAATGGGAATCTCATTGGGACTCGGTAATAACTGAATGTCGTCATCTTCACCCGATGTCGGTCTCGGAGGATCGTGAGGGAAATCGAGTGCTACTGACACTGATCTGGGAGATATACCGGAGGCAGAGACCAGTTGAGAGCTTGATGGGTGAGATGCTGAGCCGATCGGAGGTGGAGGTGCAACAACTTTGGACGGTACAAGTTGCGCAACCTTGCGAAACATAGTATCAATCGTTCCGCCGCTTTTCTTTTTCAATTTCTCTGCTTTCTCTTTATTTTCCTTCGCCTTTCTGCATGCCTTTCCACCTAGATGCTGTCTCCAGTTATCTAGACCTCCCGTTCCCACTCGAATCCTCTCCCGACACGCTGGGCAGCTCTCTACCCATCCATCAACGATGGCCGGCTCGGCAAACTCCTCGTTGGATCTAGTTTCTTGTGCTCTCTATTGTCAATGTCATTATTAAAACTCGTGAAGGCAGGAAGGACTTCAGTTGCACCATTTCGTTTGAACCATATAGATTTGTGTTCTGTTTAGATACTGGTAGGTATGCCGAGCGTTGGTTGAGGAGGAAGAGAGCTTAAAAAAAATTAGGTCTTGCCGGTTTGGCACTAACTGCCTGCAGGATACTCAAATCACTAGTCTATTACTCAATACAAGCTCAGAAATGAGGTGCAGGACCCTTAACAGGCAGTCAATCTAGGGGGGTCTATTTTTTTTTCCCCCGGGGGTGGGGGGGGGGGGGGGGGGGGGGGGGGGGGGGGGGGGGGGGGGGGGGGGGGGGGGGGGGGGGGGGGGGGGGGGGGGGGGGGGGGGGGGG
>JANHQD010002346.1:18494-52941 GCA_024721195.1 Marasmius sp. AFHP31
TCAATACAAGCTCAGAAATGAGGTGCAGGACCCTTAACAGGCAGTCAATCTAGGGGGGTCTATTTTTTTTTCCCCCGGGGGTGGACCCCCCCCCCCCCCACCCCCCGGTCAGGGATTCAAACTGGCGGAGCCCCTTGCTCTTGATTTCCTTTTGTATCGCTGGTATTGCTCGAACATGAACACCCATTTTTTCCAAGGTGCTATCAATACGGATATCCGGGGGGAAAGTGTCGTCTTTCAACATGTCGATGGGAACGTGAACAATTACTCGCAAATCAGTTACCAATGTAGGCATGGGAATTGAGGGGGACTCACGCTAAGCCCTCATCAGGATCCCTAGTGGGCAATAACTGAATAAATCAATTAGTCAGTTCACTGGCTTTGAGAGGTGCCTGAGAGTGATGTGATCCTTTGGAAGGAAGGCTGGTCAGGCAAGATAGACGCTGTTATTCAAAATCCTCTGATGGCGACAAATCCATTCTGAAACCGCATCCCGATGACTGTGAAGGTCATCAAATGATATCATACTGTCGAGGTGGTCGATATCAACAAACGAGTGTTTACTGTGTTTACCTTCAAGCCGGAGAACAAGCATGATAAGGACGCCATCCGACTAGTGAGCCCAAACTGATTACCGTGATGCTCAATTACAATATTGGAGGGTGTTCAGATACAGAAGCGGGTTCATGGTGTGATCTCTACTCAAACGTAAGTCGGAATTATGAGTGGTAGCCTAAAGGCTGATAGTCGTGTGACGTACCTAGGTCATTGCGATTCCCTCAAGTATATGGCTGGATCGACTCGGCTCTGCCGAGCTTCATAGTACACGAAGGTACCCATGCTCAAGTTAGTGTTGCCAATCACAGACTAACTTGATTCCAGCATTAGCTAATGGAATGGAATTGATTCGTCAATTTGATGAAATAATAGAGCTATATCTCGGGTACAAACAGGTAAGGCATTCAATCTAAAGCCAGGCCTTGCTGAACGGCTCGTTAGGAACTCGCATGTGCTGAACTTTGCGCCAATAAAACACTGATAATCCCTGTGAGTTGGCTCTCTTGAGCATTGCGTTGATCATCGACTGGCTGAAAATAGTACAGCAGGTTACCAAGTGGTATGGAGATTGGACATTCAATGTCAAGACCCAGTCTTGGCTCTATGACCCCACATCCACCTCCATGTCGCAACTCAACACACTATACGGTCTCTTTAGCCCAGCCCTACCTCCTGAAGGTACTCAACCCAAGCTCAATGCTGACGAGATTGTCATCTACTTTGAGGAAACCTTTGGCGACCTCTTGTATTTGATCGCATCGAAAGGAGGAGTATCTGCAAACACCTGGGGAGACGATTTGTCAGACTCGGCAAGACACGGGCTTTTTACATTCGGATCTGTGGTTAACACCTGGGAGACTGGTATTCTTGGGTACTTTAATTCTGTTCTGTCTCCCGAGTGGCACTTTGAGAGTCGAAGCTACAACATGCAAGCCAGTTATTCTGAGCAGGGTGCACTCAATTATTATCTACTGTTTCCCCTTTCTGAGTCAATTAGTGCCATTACGAGTTGACAACACCAACATCACCCAGCTGAACTTACACTTCTCATTGTGCCTTCCGATGGAGGCAAGAAGTCGACTCCGTGCCGCATACCTCAGCCAGAATCTTTCGACAGATGGCATGATATGTAAGTGCTCGACTAAGATTAACACCGATCCAACACTTACATTTGCACCTCACCCAGGTATTCACATCCAGGTTTCATTGATGAGGTAGGATTCTCTGGTATCGGTGACATCTCCCACAACTCCACAACATGTCCCACATACCTCTTTGTTCCACCTCTCTGCGTCCAGCACACCAACGGCATGTACTGTCTACGCTTTCCCCTGCCTGATCCTCTATACTACTGGACATCCGACATGGAGGGAGAAGCTGTAATTCAGAAGACAGATTATAGTAGATATGGGATCCCTGAGCTCAAAGTGAAAACCTGGTTTGGATCAATGTGGCAGTGAGCGGTATGATTGGGTTAAAGGGCACCTCCACAACAAACATTACGAGTTGGATGGAATACAATATGCTCGAGACCATGGATATCCTCGGTTGATACCAGGTAAATAGCGCCCATAATTCTTTTCGTGGAGCATGACTTGACATATTTATTCAGGCGACCCCCATGATTGGAGAGTGGAAGAACTACTGGAGGAAACAGAACAGATGCGGCGGTTCACTATCTCGTCCACTTCAACAGAGGACACCCCTACCGTTCCGCGAACAAGTGACACATCTGCGCAACCTATGGCCATGAATGAGGAGGTCTTATGTAGCCGTCCAGTCACCACGTCCAGAAAACCTGCCGCACCGTCCGTATGACACTGTAAGTCTTTTCCCACTCGTCTTTACTTGTTGACTTACGGTTCTTCAGCTCTCAGCCAGTGAATAAGACAACCACTGCAAAAGTGACAATCGGACATGTGAGATGAGCAGAGACGAGTGTTCTTTGGGAGTCTGCCCTTACTCAATGGTAAGCACAAGTTCTACTTGTTTTCACCACTTGTACAATGACCCTTCTTAGGTCTGAACCATCATTAAAGGCGATTGTTGGGTCAAGGATGTACCCAGAAAATACGTCGCTATCGAGGGCAGCGAGCAACATACGTCGGCCCCATGTGCCTAAGAGCACGGCATAGTAAGGCCGATTCCTGTTTGGGCTCACCAACTCATAGATATATTTAGCTTTCAGGCAATGTCATTCACGAAGCCCAGTTCTTCTGATACTTCAGAACAACTAACGGTTGATCCAAAGCAGCAGAGTCGAGACAACACGGGTGGGAGTGTTTCTCCAGACTCCAATGAGGCTCCACAGTAGTCATCTTTTCCAATCGGTTGCGCTTCTCATCTTCACAGAGTGATATCAGTCCTCAAACGATTGTTAAGATGCTCTCTTTGCCCAACAAAACCACAAAGCAGTCGCCAGAAACCAAGTCATTGACAGGGTATCCTCAGCAATCTACTAAAACCCCACCACACAGAACACAGTAAGGCCAATTCACCTCATTCACATTTTCGTGGCCTAAGTCTCTGTCGTAGACTCCAAGGAGCGGGAAATAAGGCCCCTTTGTTTAACTCACGGATGCAACCTCGACCAGTAAAACACATAGCCCTGGGCTCCCTCAAAGGGAACATGAATGAAGATGTCCTTCAGAAACCTACCCCAGCTCGCAGGTGGGTATTTAGAAGTAGTTCTATTGTTTAAACATAGCCTCTGAGCATCCCTCCATTCAGATTTTTGGTCAGTGAAATAAGCCAACCCAAGGCAACCCGGGAAGCCAACAATCAAAGCAGGGCAACAGGGACTCAGAGACCTACCCAGGCTTTCCCACGCACAACATGGTAAGCACAGTCCATGGAATGGTCATAATCATTGTTTTGAGCCTGTACTTAGATCACAGACAAGTCCTACAAATCAGGAGACAAAATTGAAGGCTCGGAGGCCATGGCGGTAAATTACCGAAGCGCCCATCAAAACACAGAGGATAGCAGCGCAACAATATTCAAAAGCTTTTTGTGTGATTATTACTTGTAGCTCAAACCTTTTCGTGTGTGTATCTGAGCTTGCATGGGAAAGTTCAACAGTGAGAGGACTTCATACCATACATACTATGCCGTTCGACAGTGAAACATCAGAAGGATACTGCACTGACGGAGGGTACACAGGTTGAGTATTCTGGTAGTAGAGACCACATAGCCTCTGGGTCTTGAGAGATGTCTTGTGAGTCTATCAAAGCCCTGAACACATTAGACAAGTGCAATTGACAAACTACCTGGTTCGACAAACATCAGGGAGTATTCCGTTCAGCTGTCTCTCTGCGTCTCGCCTACACTGTGCCATTAATGATGAGGCTGGATCTCAGACGTGCTCGAAATGATACAAGAAGGCATTCAAACGATAGATAGCTGTGACGGTAATGACAGTAAAGGAGTACTCTAAAGAAGTTGATATGTACGGCTGGCAGTGCTATCAAGAGCGAGAACGGCGATAGCAATGACAACGAAGGTGAGTTGTATAACTGATATGGTAAAGGACTGTAAGGGTCACTTATTTTTCCCCATAGACACACCCTCCGCCATCTTCATAACTCTTTTATCGCCCTGACGGATGCCAATACACACCCCATACGACGGAATCCGCGTTGCAGCAACTGGCGCTTAACACACCGCCACTCGGAACTCGGTGCCCAATGGCCCAATTCGTCAACCAGATCATAATCTCTGCGTCCCTTTCCTTCCAACGACTCGTCCCATCCTCTGCATCCATTAAGTCATCTAACATGGCCACAATAGAAATAGTCCACGTTCCCCACACACGTTGCAGCATCTACCATTCCTCCGCCTTCATAGCAACTCTCATTGCGCTACATCCCCATGATATCCGCGTCCCTCTTCATGTCATTCGATCACCTTTCTCTGCAATACTGTACCTGTCAACATTATTCCGCGTTCCAAAGTCGTACGATTCCTCTTTCATCCCATCCGCATTCATCCCGGCCACGCTGTACTTGCTTCTTTGAATTATCCGCGTCCATCCTCCAATGGTTACCTTTGCATTTCACAACTTCCTCTTGGACTACACATGCTACTTATGCACCACACGATATAGTACAATTCCAGCTTGGATCATGACAATGATCCTCGCTGGTATATAAGCTCAGTAGATAGGAACCATGTACTTTAGTTTCTGTCTATTGTCAATCTCGTTCCACAAGCTTCAAGCTACTGTCTGGTGTGTTTCATAGTCTCAAGTCTCGTACTAACCTTCTGTTCTCGTCGTTCTAGGTCTTTGGTTAAAGTCCTTCATCGATTGCGACTGTCTGCGTAACCCAAAGGACAACCCATACTGAAACTCCGCATTGCTACCTGGCAGGTTCGACCCGGAAAACACACCTTCGATCGGCGATCTCAGGTGTCCGCGTTGCGTGTAGGCTTGAATCATACGTTTGAACCAGTCAGAGGCTCTGCTGTGTTTGGGTGTTATTCATTTCTCCGCGTTCTTTCTTGTTATTTCAACTTCCGGCTTGACGTAGAAAAGAGGCCCGTTACAAGGACTGGATGAACCCGTAGTGGGTTAAAGCTATTATGTACTCATCGTTACCGGGGAGTACTGGTGAGACGCTTGAGACGGGAAATAAGCCAGGATAACATCTAGTAGAGGGGTTAAAATATGTATGGTCCAATGGATTGAAGCTGGCACCTGTCATGAAGTGCCGCTTTTCCCCCTATCTTTTCCTTTCTTAGCGCCTATTTCCCTTTTAGCGCCTATTTGTCACTTTGACGCCCACTTGTTACTTTGACGCCTACCAGATACCCGGTTCCTCTCTCTTCATCATTCCCATCATTTCCTCCCTCATCCTTGTTCTTTCACATCGTCTTCACAACCCACCTTATCCATTGTTTCCTTTGTTCTTCTTGTTCTTTTATACACAACAGTTACTTGTTCTGGACTCGTTCTTATTCCATACCTGGACTACTATTGTTCTCTCCTTGTTCCCTATTACCTTTCTTTATTCTCGTGCGACTCATATTCCAGTATATAAGCTAGGCAGTTTACACCTGGTCCCTCATCTTGACCTCTTGTCATTGGGACCAGGTGAGTAGTTAATTCCGTTTCTCTCTACCTGCAATACATCCAACTTGTCATTGGGACCAGTTATCTACCTGCTCTTGCTCTCTGCTTGCTGTCTCTGTCATCTCTGTTGTCGTCTCTGCTAGTCGACTTCTGTCACCGTTGTTTCTATAGTCCTAGTGTCTAGCGCTTTAGGACATTAGGTCAAGATCCTTATTGCACTGACAGCCTAACCACTGGGAAGGTTGTCCTTGCAAGATCACCACGGCTTCCAAACCTTGTTCGAATCTCGTCCATGCAGTTGATCCCACAGACCAACGTCACTGGCACCGCAACCCTGAAACCAGCAACTGGAGAATCTGTGAACTCCAACCCTGCCCGTACGCTGACCCTTTAAACTCAATCCCGCGAACCTGCCAGTTCCCCGACGGATCAGAACTAGTACCACTACCATTCCCCAGTCCTACCCCCACTCCTGAACCAGAAACCGATTTAACGGCCTTTACTGCCTTACCGTTTGCTGCACCATCCACTCCTGTAGGTTCTGGACCAGCCACTCCACGACCTCTCTCTGTCCTTTCGCACCGATCTCCATCCCCAGCTGAAACCACCGACTCGCACGCCTCCCAAACCACTACCTCCACCATATCCAGCATATCTACTCAGGCAACCGCCAGCGCCACGCTTGAATCCCTCCTCTCCCGTCTCATTGACCGACAAGAAGCCCAGCAGGCCCAGCTGGATGCCATCAAAGACGCCTTCAAAGCCAACAAAGATGAAGGCGCCGTCATTGCAAAGCCCGCTGTCTTCAAGGGCGATGCGGACGACGTGGCCAGGTTCTTACCCATGTTTAGGAACTGGGCAACAGAGCAGAAGGCATTGAGGATCAAGGCAGGGCAAGGGGTTACTCCGGAAGACGTCGGAAAGCTAGACAACAAGAAAACCATCCAGTCCGCTTTATCCTTCTGTGAGAGCAGAAAGGCTGGCCGCTGGGCAGCCAACTACCTGAGGCAGGCCAATGCGTCCACGACCGATGCAACCGTTCAACTTCCCTTTGAAGGAAAATGGGAAGTTTTCGAGAAGCAGTTTAAGGTCAGGTTCGGCGCTGCCAACAAGAAGGTGGACGCCATTAGGGAGTTGGAACACATGAAGCAGGGAAGCAAGGCGGTCACCGTCTATAGCCAGGACTTCCAGGATGCAGGGGCCAAGACAGGCCTCTCTGACGCTGACCTTATGATCTGCTTCCAAAGTGGGCTCAACCCGGAGGTGAAGAAACTCCTTGTGACGATGGACCTAGCCCAGGGAGACCCAAAGGATCTGGATGATCTGGAGGACCGATCATGCACGGCTGAAAGGGCTCTAGAAGCAGAAGGGTTTAGTACTCGGAAACGCACCGAGACCTACACCACCACCATCAGTGCCACTGTCCCCACTCATGCCAACCAGAACAACCCTGTTGGGGGTAACGGCAAGACCTGTGAAGACTTCATGAGGGCCATGCGTAACCGTTGCTACAGATGCGGTGCGATGGACCACACCAAGGCCCAGGGAAATCACGGCCAGGAGCAGTGTCACCACTGCAAACGCCTCAGACACCATACGTCCGTGTGTCAGGACAAGTTCCTTGGGCATATGCCAGGTTTAGGTCTTAGGCCTGCTAGGGTGGCCAGGATCAACTCGGCGGTTCCCTTCACCCTGTTCCCAGGGGAGACAGTCAACATCGGCGCCTCTCCACCTGCTCCTACTGCCACCATCGCTTCCACGGTCCCCTCTACCCAAGTCTCCGCCTCCTATACCCCCCAGTTCCGACGCTGTAGCTCGCATTGCCGCCATCCAAGACTCGCTCAACCAGCAGAACGCGATGATCCAGCAGCTTATGGGTCAAAAGGATTTTTAAAGCGGGTGTCCGCCTTCGCCGCTGCGAAGACACCCCCACTGGTTCCTGTCTATGCTACTTCCTCGTACGATTCAATTCACTCTTGTACAATATCTACTACCCGCGAAATAGAACCCCTCTCTCACCATTTTTGCGTGCAAGTAAAATTAAAAGGAAGACAGCATCAGATGGAAATCGCGGCCATGATCGATAGCGGGGCAACTGCCCTGTTTTTTGGAAAATCCTTTGTCTCGACTCATCACATCCGCACCTCCCCTCTATGACACCCTATCCGTGCTCACAACATTGACGGAACCCTCAATCAGGCTGGAAGTATCACGCATTTTGCTCGACTTGGACTTACCGTAGATGGTACGGAGACCTGGACAGACTTTTTGGTTACAGAACTGGGAGGAGAGAACGTTATCTTGGGGCTTCCTTGGTTACGGAAGACCAACCCACAGGTAGACTGGGAGAAGGGACGAGTTTCAGTGCCCAAGCCTAAAGTGATGATTGAGGAAGTAGAGGATGAAGACTGGTGGGCAAGCATGGGTAACCCACCTCTTTCTGACTCTGTTATCCAATCCATCCATGCATCCATCATTGAAGAGCCCCCTGCAGATCCTGAAGCTAGTCAACCTCTCTATCACGTCAGGGCAAATCGTACGACGCGCAGAGCTCTAGTGAAAAAGGGTATCTTGGAAGACTGCCACGACGACTTGTGGATCGCGGCCGGATACACCTACTCACAACAGATCGCAGAGGAGGCCAGTAAGAGTAAGCCAAAACAGTCATTCGAGGAGATGGTTCCCCCAGAGTACTGGGGGGCCAGGAAAGTATTCTCGGAAGAAGAATCAGAACGCCTGCCAGCTCACAAGCCTTGGGACCACGCCATCGAACTCGTACCGGGAGCCCCTCAGACGATGAAAACCAAGGTTTACCCACTCTCGATCAACGAACAGGAAGAGCTCAATAAGTTCCTTGAAGATAACCAGCGTAAAGGTTACATCCGCCCCTCCAGATCCCCTCTAGCTTCCCCAGTCTTCTTTGTCAAAAAGAAGGATGGCAAACTTCGCTTCGTCCAGGACTACCGGAAACTCAACGAATACACGATCAAGAACCGTCACCCCTTACCCCTCGTCACCGATATAGTCAACCGTCTACAAGGAGCCAAATACTTCACCAAGTTCGATGTTCGTTGGGGCTACAACAACGTTCGCATTAAGGAGGGAGATGAATGGAAGGCCGCTTTTGCAACGAATCGAGGGTTGTTGAACAGACAGAGATTGAGTACTTGGGACTTATTATTAGCGAAGGACAGGTACGAATGGATGGAGACAAGGTTAAGGCAGTGCGAGACTGGCCTACACCCCGCAACCTCCAAGACGTTTGAGGATTTCTGGGCTTTGCGAACTTCTACTGACGCTTTATCCAAGACTTCGCCAAGATTGCACGACCCCTCAACAACCTGACCCAGAAACACATCGGCTTCAACTGGGGGACTCAGCAACAAGACGCCTTTAATCAACTTCGCACCGCCTTCACCTCCGCACCCATCCTCATGCTCTGGCACCCGGACCGACCCACACAAATCGAAGTAGACGCCTCTGGATATGCCACCAGGGGGGTCCTGTCACAGAAACTGGAAGATGGACTCTGGCACCCCATCGCCTTCCGTTCAGCCTCTATGCAGCCCGCCAAGAGAAACTACGAGATCTACGATAGGGAGATGCTGGCTATCATAGACGCACTGAAAGACTGGCGGTATTTCCTTGAAGGTCTCCCCTCTCCATTCGAAATTCTCACCGATCACTCCAACTTAGAGTTTTGGAGGACTGCCCAGAATCTCAGTCGACGACAGGCCCAATGGGCCCTGTATCTGTCCCGCTTTCACTTCCTTCTAGGCCACCGAACAGGCAAAGCTAACACTCTCGCTGACCCTCTCTCCCAAATGGGTGCTCATCAAGTTCCGGATAGCAATGATAATCAACAGCAGATCGTCCTGGGACCCAAGGTATTCCTGAAGATCGCAGCGACCGGCCTGGTGAGCCCCCTGGAGGAATGGATTAGGCAGGCTTCAGAACGGGAGGCAGAAGTATTGGAAGGACTACGTGATCTGAAATCGCAGGGGCCGTCCCGTCTGGTCAATGGACTGCTGGAATGGGAGGAGGATAGCGGGTTGGTATACCATCGGGGCAGAGTCTACGTCCCCCCAGGCAATGAGTTGCGCAAGGAGGTAGTGCGCCAGTGTCATGACAGCCCTACAGCAGGACATCCCGGGCTTCACGGAACATTAGACCTGGTTGACACGCACTTCTGGTGGCCCACTATGCGATCCTTTGTAGAGAAGTACATGGAGGGTTGTGACACCTGCGCCCAGAAGAAGCTTCACCATCGACCCCGTTCTGTAATTCAGCCCCTCGATGTGCCACAAGGACCTTGGGAGGAAGTAGGAGTTGACCTTATCACCCAGCTACCGACCTCCCATGGATACGACGCAATCCTCGTCTGCACCGACTTTTTCACCAAGCAAGTACATGCCATCCCTTGCACCAGTAACATCAACGCTGATGGAGTCGCCGACATTTACTACCGAGAAATCTTCCGCCTGCATGGCCTACCAATGCGTTTCATCTCAGACCGAGGACCACAGTTCAACACCAAACTCATGAGGGCTCTTCTAGGACGGCTGGGAATCAAAGGCAGCTTCACCTCGGGATACCACCCTCAGGCCAACGGACAGACTTAAAGAGCCAACCAGGAGGTCGAGAAGTACTTGAGACTGTACACGAACTATCGACAAGACGATTGGTCAGAACATCTCCCCCTTGCTGAGTTTGTTTTGAACTCCCGCACTCACTCTGCTCACCGCCTCTCTCCGTTCGAGCTCCTTTACAGCTACCTCCCTCTTTTCAACATCCCAGTAGGAAGGAGGTCAGGCATTCTCAAGGTTGAGAATCGCATTGACATCCTGAGGGAAGTCAGGCGTGACGCAGGCGCAGCACTACACATGACGAAACGGCATATGAAGGAGGGCTTCGAACGGGGGAAAAGGAAGGCTCATCAGTTTGGTGTGGGGGACTTTGTGTGGCTAGACGGGTCGGACTTTAGGCTGAAGTGGTCAAGCGAGAAGCTAGGAGATCAGAGTCTGGGCCCGTTCGAGATCTTGGAGAAGATTGGGGACCTAGACTACCGACTGGACCTACCGAAAGAACTGGAACGGCACCACCCCATTTTCCATGTCGACAAGCTCTACCCTTTCAAGGATAACCTAGTAAACGGGATGCTGCCAGAACCGCCGGGACCTATAGAGTTAGAGGACGAGGACGAGCCGGAGTACGAGGTGGAGGATGTCGTGGACAGCCAGCACAGGTGGAGGCGGCTGGAATACCGGGTAAAGTGGAAGGGTTATTCGGAGTAGGACAACACCTGGGAGCCCGCACAGAACCTGAAGAACGCCCCTAGGATAGGTAAGCGGTTCCACAAGAAGTTCCCCGCTGCAGCAGGGCCAGCCCACCGGGAAGGGGCCTAGTCATCGAGGACGATGAATCCTAGAAGGGGGGTAATGTCATGAAGTGCCGCTTTTCCCCCTATCTTTTCCTTTCTCAGCGCCTATTCCCCTTTCAGCGCCTACTTGTTTCTTTGACGCCTACCAGACGCCCGTTTCCCCTTCCCACATATTTCCTTCTCACACTATTGTCTTTTACACCTTCTTCACTACCCATTCATCCTATTGTTCTTATTGTCTTCTCTCATCTCCTAGTTACTCATTCCGGACTCGTTATTGTCTTATACTTAACCACTATTGTTTCCTTCTTGTTTTCTTATTGTCTTTCCTACTCGTTCACGACTCATATCTCAGACCTCTGACTGGGTATATAAGCTAGGTAGTTTACACCTGGTCCCTCATCTTGACCTCTTGTCGTTGGGACCAGGTGAGTAGTTATTTCTGTCTTTCTCTATCTGCAATGTATCTGACTTGTCGTTGGGACCAGTGATCCACCTGCTCTTGCTCTCTGCCCTCTGTCTCTGTCGCCTCTGTTGTTGTCTCTGCTAGTTGACTTCCGCCGCTGTTGTTTCTATAGTCCTAGCATCTAGCGCTTTAGGACACACTTGACAGGGGAGAGTAGGGGGAATTGTGACAACCAGTGTATAGAATCTCTTACTCTCTGCTCTTTGGCTCATTTCTTGTTGTCTGAAAGCTTAGTGCAATGCGTCACCAGGTCAGAGACTGATAATTGCTGACATTAGCTCAAGACTTCCTCCATCCTCTTGACTGTCGCATGTTTCCCTACCTTGAACCTTTGTTCCTACACACCCCATTCCTACTATTACCTCGAACCTTTGATCCTATAGCCTTTATTTCCCCTACCCTTTCCACATCTCACATCAACTGACTCTCCAAACCACTTTTCCCTACCAGTGACAAGAAATCTGACGTGTATACTCCAAATACACGCTGGTCTTACTGAGTGAGCTGCCCAAAGAAGGTCCAGCGCACTTCATCAGTGAAAGAAGCCACTTCATTTGAAACGAGCTTTGGTCATTCTACTTCATTGTAGGCGATTTAGGGGCCAATTCCCCTCCCAAGAAGACTTCACTACTTTGGCTTATAAACTGTTGTACATAGGCTGGGCAATTGCAAATCTAAGGAAGTTCTCACACTCTGTAGCTATGTAGACACCCTTACAATACTTAAGACCCAACCTGGGTCAGACTTCCTTATAGAGCTGACTGACAAAGAACTAGTTTAGATCAAAGGAAAGCCAATCTAGACAAAGTTGAAATACAATAGAATACCTTACAAAACAACCTGCAGCTATTTGAGTGAGATAGCCAGTGCAGAAGGAGATGAACAATCAGTTTGAGGTCTAGAATATACAAGATCTCGATTGGTTTATTAGTGGACTTTAGATTACAACCTATCCCACTTAACACACACCACACACAAGACGAAGAGAACAGAAAGATGAATAACAACAGACAATCCCAACAACTTCCCAGCAACCCTGTCACAGGATACCTTACCCCTGACCCCATTCCAACCCAAAAGATGCTACCTTTTTCCAACTCCTCTGGGCTCTGCTTTGCACAATTTTCCTCTCCCTGACTGGCATGATCACAGTAGGAAGAGAGACAACTCAGGCCATGGAAAGGATCGCTACCCAGATGAAGAGAGCCAATGACAAGGAACCAAAATTAGAAGTATCAGCACTGGAGAAGTTTACTGGATCACCCAAAAAAAGTCAATTCCTTCCTACATGTGTTAGCCCTATACTTTAAAGGCAAACTCATCACCAAAGACAAGGGCAAGATCATCTATTCACTTTCCCTAGTGACAGGCAGAACCAATGATGTAGCTGCAAACTGGGCAGATCTGCAATGCTGCTTGATCATTGAGGAAGATGGAGAAAGGATTACTACTTGGGATGGATTCAAGACTAGCATGATGGCTTACTTCAAATACTCCTTGACAAAGGACCAGCTACAGACAAAGCTGACAAACCTAAGTCAGGGTAAAGAAACTGCAGACAAATTTGTCACGCAGTTCAAAGCAATCATGAACAGGACCAGCTTCAGCGACAAAGCACTCCTTTACTGGTTCAAGGAGGGACTGAACAATGGATTAAGGAAGTCAGTTTGGAGCTTATGCCCAAAGCTGACGAACCTGAAAGAGTGGATGAAAGAAGCATCGGAACAAGACAGGACATATTGGATGGACCGGGAATACCAGTCCCAAAAGAATGGATCAACCTTGGGTCTGGGTTGCAAGAATACAAGAACCACAACCCCAATGATGTCCACCTCCAAACCGGTAACAACGACAACTACCACAACCTCTACAACCCCTGATCCAAATGCAATGGACATCGATCAAATGAAGAAGAACGGCCTTTGCTACAAATATATACAGCCCAGATACCAATTCTTCAAATGTTCAAATGTGAAGGGGAACAAAGAGAAGAAGTTCAATGTCCAAGATGTCACGATTCCCCTATTTTCCCCTGGCAAGCGCCCACATCCACATTGAGCGCTAATCCATCAACTCAGCTCACCCTTTTTCCCCAAACATCTGACTCAACTCCATGACTCAAATGGGCCGACTCACTACTCATCCACCACAACTCAGTGGGCCTATTACTATCTGCAACTCATTATCTGTGACTCAGTGGCCCGACTCATAATCCTAGAACCATCCATCCCTGACTCCTTCCCACCGACTCACAAAGATACTCTATGACTCATTCTGACCTGTTACCCAGTATAAAATACTCACCATGTATATTACAATTCCTTATTTTAACCACTTGGTCAATCCATAGTGAACACAGCAGAACAAACTTGATTGAGTTACTTAAGGGGCAACTGCAGTCGCCTTCCTGACACTTGGTTAAGCTCTTGTATGCTCACCTCACTCTCAAACTGGCCAAGAAACACAAAACCCCCGAACAATGACCATGCTGGCATCCCAGAATCCTTGAGTTGAGTTCATATATGAACCAGAACCCAACCGACCCCAAGACTACTTTTATCCAACCCAATTTACCAGACCTTGTCAGGAAGGCGACCGCAGTTGCCCCTCAAGTCACTCAATCAAGTCTGTTCTGCTGTGTTCACTATGGATTGACCAAGTGGTTAAGCTAAGAAAACGTACTGTACAAGGTAGGTCTTTTATACTAAGCTGCAGGTCAGAATGAGTCATCAAGTGTCCGAACAAGTCAGCGGGGAGGAGTCAGGGATAGATGGTTCTGGGATTGTGAGTCGGGCTGCTGAGTCACAGATAATGAGTTGTAGACTGTAATAGGCCCACTGAGTCGTGATAGATGAGTATGAGTCGGCCTGTTCGAGTCATGGAGTTGAGTCAGACATTTAGGGAAACGAGGTGAGTTGAGTTGATGGTTTAGCGCTCAATGTGGATACAGGCGCTTGTTAAGGGGAAATAGGAGGAATTGTGACAGACCTGATGAAACCACAAACCTCAGACTTGAATCCTTTGTCTCAAAGACTGTCTTGGAGGACCCCCAATACCTCCACAATAAGTGGCTGCAATTACACCACGCCATCTGGTGGAACGCTGGACCAAGATATGACACACACCACAGTGAATACATTCTTATCCAAATTGTTCACAACCTCAAAGATAACTGCACTGAAATCCACATCTCAGAAACAGTACCCTCACCCAGTCCCACCAACCAAATCTTTGTCTATGGCCATGTAGTTGCCAAAAACGACTTCCCCCAAAGAACCAATCGCCTCGAAAGCAACAACACCCACATCTACATTGCCTACTAAATGTTGCCCATCATTGAAACCTTCCCACCACCTGACACTAAACACCCTTCTCGAGTTGGAACCCAAGCAGGAAGGGTATTGACACCAGTCATTGTTCCAGAACAAATTGAGCTTATCAAGGGACACTACTATCTGTTGTACGGAGGATACGGCAAAAAAGTATACTGGGTATACAGCGGCAAACGAGACAAACATTTGTGGGCATACTTTTCGAAAAACACCTGAACCATATTCCTTGACCTGGGAATATTAGACAGATCCCTACCCCTCTCTTTCACATGAACCACAGACAACATCTAAAGGAAACAACCTCCCACATCTGAAACCCCTCCCGCTGGCCCCTCCAATATAGCAACAAAAACAGAAACAAAAATAGAGACAAAAATAGAGGTCCCAAAGGGGAAAGAACAAGCAAAACCCGCAGGAGAGGAACCACTGTGCCCTGGTACTCCACTGAACAATCTGGATGAATCAGAAAATGAACAACAGAGTGATGACAGAAGGGGCAGCGACATCTGGAGATCTGCCAGCACCGGACAGAAGGAACCGCCAAGTTTTAATGAAAGGGGAAGGAAGCCAAACATTTTCACTGGAAAGAGAGAAGAACTTGAAGACTTCTGGATTGAATTCAGAAGATATCTTTGCCTCAATGAGGCCATCTATCCAAGCACGGCCAACAGAATTGATCTTTCTCTCTTGTTTATCAAGCATGGGCACGTCACCGAAGCAGGGAAATAGAGGACAATTATGCAGAGAAGAACCTTGCAAATTGGAGATGGAAAACCTGGATGTCCTAAAGCGCTAGATGCAAGACTTTAGGTACAGGGACAACAGTGGCAGAAGTTGTCTAGCGGAGATGATGGCAGAGATACAGAGGCAACAAGCAGAGAGCAAGGGCAAGTAAAAAAACTTGTCCCAATGACAAGTTAGATATATTGCAGGTAAAGAGAAACAGAATTAACTACTCACCTGGTCCCAATGACAAGAGGATGAGGAACCAGGTGTAAACTACCTAGCTTATATACTGGAATGCGAGTTGTGTGAGAATAAAGAAAGATAATAGGGAGCAAGGGGAAAACAATAGTAGTCCAGATTGTGTAACTGTTGTGTATGAAAGAACAAGGAGAACAAAAGAAACAATGGATGGGATCAGTTGTGAAGACGATGTGAAAGAACAAGGATGTAGGAAGGAAATGATGGGAATGATGTGGAAAGGGAACCGGGTAGCTGGTAGGCGTCAAAGTAACAAATGGGTGCTGAAAGGGGAATGGGCACTAAGAAAGGAAAAGACAAGGGGAAAAGTGGCACTTCATGACACTGAAGTGACCTTCATCACTGGCTCAGAGAAGATTTCAAACCTCATGACCAGGAAGGGACAGCGGAACAAAAGCTGAAAACCATTAGGCAAACTGGAGAGCTTGCAGATATCAATGAGTTCAACAAAGTCTTCAACGAACTAGCCAGGGACTCAGAGAATGACGATGCCGGCCTCAAGCTGTTTGACAAAGAGGGAATCAACCTGGCCCTGAAAGCCACCATTGACAAATTTGAGGTAGTACCTACAACCTTGGATGGGTGGCGGTGCCCTAAAGCACCAGACGCTAAGACTTTGGGTATGGAACGACGGTGGCAGAAGTTGACTAGCAGAGACGACAATGGAGATGACAGAGACAGAGAGCAGAGAACAAGAGCAGATAAAGAACTGGTCCCAATGACAAGTTAGATATATTGCAGGTAAGGAGAAATGGAATTGACTACTCACCTGGTCCCAATGACAAGAGGTCAAGATGAGGGACCAGGTGTAAACTGCCTAGCTTATATACTGGGATATGAGTTGCGCAAGAATAAAGAAAGATAATAGGGAACAAGGAAAGAACAATAGTAGTCCAGGTATGGAATAAGAACGAGTCCAGACAAGTAACTGTTGTGTATAAAAGAACAAGGAGAACAAAGGAAACAATGGATAAGGTGGGTTGTGAAGATGATGTGAATGAACAAGGATGAGGAAGGAAATGATGGGAATGATGAAGAGAGGGGAACCGGGTATCTGGCCGGCGTCAAAGTAACAGATGGGCGTCAAAGTGACAAACAGGCACTGAAAGGGGAATGGGCGCTAAGAAAGGAAAAGATAGGGGAAAAGTGGCACTTCATGACAGGTGGAAGGCAGCCATATAAAAGTACAATGACTGGGTATGCTCAAAGGCCAAAGAAAAAATGTGGGGAAGACAAAAGCAGACCACCACGAGTACTATAACCACGACAATCAGAGCTACCAACTCCTCAAATGCCAGACCAGTAGGAAATACAACGTCTACATCAGGAGGAAGACTGACTCCAGAGAAATGTGCAACGTACATGAAGGAAGGATGGTGCTTTGATTGCAGACAAAGAGGACACATGCACAACTTGTCAGATTGTTTAAAGAAGAAGGCATCAGCCTCAGCTGACTCAGAAGCAGGACACAATTACAAGATTCACAATGAGGAACTCCTGGCAATTGTCCGTGCACTGGAGGCCTGCAGGCATTACCTAGAGGGTGTTACAAATTGCCCCACTGTTCCTCTTGTTTCCTTGGTCCCCAGATCATTACCCTTGATTTACCCTTGATTTCACTTTGTTTCATGTCCCCAGTATCACATTATGGCTTCCTTGATGTTCCCAACCATTCCAGATCATTCCATACCTTGTGTTCATCATTCCGTATGATCCCCATCATGATATTGCTATACTTGACATCCCTTGATTGTTCCATCAGTTTCTACCTGACTCCTTTGATATTCCTTGATGTTCTACAATGTTCTTTCATTATTCCTTATTAGGATTCGCTCCCATGACTCAGTATGCTGTACCTTGACATATATACTCATGGACACCTGTAGATAGATTCCCTAGTCTGACAACTTTGTCTCACATTGCTTGTACCCAGCATGTACTGTGTAGCAAGTGTCCTACTCATTATCTATTGATTCTACTTTGACTCCCTGACCCAGAAGATGGCCTGAGGGGCACCAGACCTAGTCCTGTTCTTGACAGAGGGAGCACCAATACAGATTGAAATCTGGACCAACCACAAAAACCTGGAATACTTCTGCACAGCAAAGAACCTAAATTAACGACAGGCCCAATGGGCCTTATTCTTAACCCATTTTGATTTTAAACTGATCCACAAACCCAGTACTACTAACAAGGGCGACCCCTTGTCACAAAGAGCAGACCACAAAACTGGAGCAGAAGACGAAAACAAGGATTGAGTCCTATTAAATCCCACCTTCTTCCACATTAGGAACCTGTCTATATACTTGATTGCAGGACTCTTTCGTTTACTAACTTCTCCATATATGTACATGTACTCTCTTTATTCTTTCACTATCACTATGTCAAACTGAGGAGATTAGTACTTTTGTTATTTCATTCTCTTTCTAGTCACTGATAGTATGTTAGTTTACTTCATATGCATTCACACTCTATAGCCTTGTCTTTCCTTTTCATAGAGGCTATGCGCAAAACTTCAGGGATTTTCCAGGCTTAGACTATGTTTGAGACACAGTTTGGATCACTGCATTCATTTCCAATTTCCCCACCTTTCCTGGTGGCTTCTCTATAATTCAAATAACAGAAACAAATCACTCAGATCTGTTGATCATCCCTTACTATGGCCAATACCAATTCCAGGAACCCTTTCTGGACTTGTGCAGATCAATCAATATCTCCAGATCAAACACATGACCATGCCCCAAAATAGGCCAAGCTGAAAGCCACCTTGACATTCTAACTGTCTAACTACCTAGTCACACCACAACTCACTTGTATGGGTCATTGTCTACAGGATTGATTTATGTTAAGTACTTATTTTATCTATCTATATTTATTGGTACAGTTTATATCTGTTATGAGGCAGCAGGGATTGATTTCGAGGTGTGGCAGATAGCCAGAACCATAGGGCAGTGTGCTTTGAGTCATGAGGGAACAACCTTGGTTTCATACTTCAGTGTCTTTGTCAAATGTGTTGTCTGGAAAGGAGTTGAGATGACTCTGAAAGCAGAAGCCAGATTGGTGGCATGCTCTAGGGTCTTTGAGTTAGCTTTTGGAGAGACATTGGAAGCAGGGTTTTCTTCTAGTAACTGACCCCTTGGGACAAGATGGCCATCCTGTTGCAATCCCATGGCCAACCTAGCAAAACAGGATGGTGACCCCATTGCAACCCTCTGGATAACCTATTGTCACAGGATGGCCACCCTGTTACAACCCAATTGGGATCCTCTGAGGATGGGACAGCCACCCCATTACATCCCTCAAATAAGGGGTCTGAAGTTTCTCCAGCTGCTTTATCTGGATCCATCTGGCTTACCTATTAGGACAGGATGGCCACCCCATGAAAACCCTATGGGAATGCCCTGGAGATGGGATGGCCACCTCATCATAGCCCTGTGGCTACCCTGTTCAGATGGGATGTCAATCTTGTGGCAATTCAATAGCAGAGACCTTGTTATTACCCTACCCAGTCCTGACCATGCCTGACATCACAAAACCTTTTTCAAAGTCTCTTTCAGCGGCTGAGCACAGCTATAAAATTCACAACAAAGAACTGCTAGCCATCATCCAATCATTGGAAGCCTGGTGGCATTACTTGGGAGGAGCACCAGTACAAAACAAAATCTGGACCAATCATAAAAATCTGGAATATCACGTCCTCCTATGTGTTACCTCACACATTTGAGCTAGTCCATCTGCTGCTACATTCAGCTTTCCAGGTATGTATCACAATGTCCCATCTTAACAGGGTAGCCACAGGGCTGAGATGAGGTGACCATCCTATCCTCAGAGGATTCCCATGGGGTAGTAACACAGAGGCCATCCTGTTTTAATAGGTTAGCCAGGGGGTTGGAATGGGGTTGCTATCCTGTTTTGATAAGTCAGCCATAGGGTTGCAATACGGTGGCCATCTCGTCATGACCATCCTTTCAAGACAGGTCAGTGATGCCAGCCCTGCCCTCATCCTTCATTACTCCCAGGTTTTGACTTTCCACCACCGCATGTGATGTCTCTAAAAAGATATTGCTTACATCACCCTCGGAAAATGTTATTTCTACAGGATTGTTTTTGTACAACAATGAATAATATATGTCACGTTTTTCAATGGAATATGGCTGAGAAAGTCAACCAACAGTACACTTTGGCTCCTAAAACCTCTGCTCTCTCTTCTGATGTCATTCTTCGAGTTCCATTCTTACTCTCAACCTTTTTCAGCATCTTCCGACACTTCCGCCTTCTCTACCACCACATTCCCGGTGTGCACAGACAAATTGCCAAATGACATCAACATTGATTCTCAGGAACGTCCAACACCAGACAAACTTCAGTCAGATTGCAAGGCAGGCTATACATTAGAGTGGGCTTCTATCGATGACATGCAGCAGTGGTTGGAGAATGAAGAGGCAGAGAGTATGGTGGAATTTGTTCTGAAGGATAACAGAAAGGTTCAGGAAGGTGCACAAGGCTGGCACACGACAACCAGTGTATCACAATGTCCCATCTCAACAGGGTAGCCACAGGGCTGAGATGAGGTGACCATCCTATCCTCCGAGGTTTCCCATGAGGTGGTCATGAGGTGGCCACCCTGTTGTGATAGGCTAGCCAGAGGGTTGCAATGGGGTCACTATTCTGTTTTGATAGGCTAGCCATAGGGTTCCAACAGGGTGGAACTCCACTTGATGACACTATGGGCCCAGCGCAAGGTGATCGTCACCCATAGTCTAGGTAGGTACAGCCTTTCACCACGTTACATGGTGATGTCGAGTAGGCACATTCACCTCGTCTTTAGGTGACTCTGGAATCACCTTTACCAGGGGTGAACTCTACAAAGCGATGGATTGCGGGTCACCAAGATTATAGATAGTAAGTAGATAGCACAGGAACACATAGTAATCATGATTTGTACTACTCTCCTGATATGTAGAACGACTGACTTATGGTTCCACTTTGGTCAATAATAGTCCACCGCCTGTTCTCCTGTATTTGGCCCACCAAGCACTGTACTGTCCCAATATCGACCACCTCGTGTGACCCCATCTTCTCGTATATGGGCATCTCTAAGTTATTAACGTGGCACACAGCACATTTTTCAATGGCTGCCAGTATGAATACACTTCTGTGAGGAGATGTCTGGACTGTGAGACAGAGACCAAACAATCCTCAAAGAGTCTGGAGATAGACAAAGAGACGAAAAAGTATTGATTGAACTGAGGATATCGTAGTTAATAGTGAGCTTAAGTACTAATAGAGAGATATGGAATGAGGAACCTGTAACTCGTAACAGTCGTGATAACACTCGTAAGAAGATGACAATACTTGTAACAAAGGGAGTCAGAGAGCTATGGAGACGAGAGGAAGTTTAGACCGATCCATTACAACTTTCCGTTTCCACCCTAAGATCCTGTACTGCCAGGAACTTGACTATGAGGATATCCTTCAATTGCTCCAATCAGATATCATATACCTGTGTAATAATCATACAGAATTATCTCACAGTTGTTCCAAATGTATTACCTGCAGGTTGTATGTGAAACATTATACATAAGCTAAGTTACAATATAGTTTGGACTTTATTCATAGGCTACTGTCTGACATGAGACACTTAATCTGTCCATCTAGCAAATTCTAATCTGTACCATTTTGACACCACTGCCTATTGTATACTTCCTACATAACTCAGTATTAGATTAATGCAAAAGGAAAAAAAGACTCACTATCAAGTCTTGATTCATAATCTTACAGGAATTATGTTTAGCTTATTGATCTGTCATAAATAATTCTTTTCTTGACATGCCGAAAATACAGTAGATCAGTATATAGGACCTACTGATTGAGATTGTAGATAAAATCATTTCTTACCATATGTACTACACCTTGGCAATATGCGTGACTTTATATTTCACATTTTATTTACATAATTTTTACATAATTCCAGGCTGTTGAGGTGAAATTATTGAGGTTTTTTGTGTATAGTAAGTCAACTGTTTGACTTATATAATACCAAACATATTTTTAAGACATCAGTAGTATGTTACAGTTATGGTGCAAGTCTATATCTCAATGTATCTTCTCTAGCAAACATAATTCTTGCATACATCTTACCCAACTTTATGGATGGTCGCTATGGAACAAACAGATATCTTTGATGAGTATTTCTCAGTGTCTTTCCATTGTAGAAACACTTGGATTAATATCTGATAGCCTGCACCAAATGTATTTCTTGTATAACACTTGGTGGAAATACCTATCAACTCCAAAGGTTCTCTATAAGAAATTCCAGCATAATTCAAGTGTAATTCCCATGGAATTACAGTGAATTGCATCCTGTGTTTGAGAAAAATTTTGACTCACTCCCCCGCCACATTGCCCGGTGGAGTTGTAAATACATGTATCAGTGACTTGCCAATTTCATACATGCCTCTTATTACCACGAAACTGAGTGAAGTAAGGATTCTGTCACTTACACGGAACAAAAGGACTCCATCAATCATTGTTACAGTGGAGTTTATTGGAAAAGTTACAGGACGATAAGTCAACACAAAGGCCCTTCTTGATAGCAGAGCAGAAGAAATCTTCATCAATACATGATTCACAAGAGGAAACAATTTCACCCTCACAAAACTACAAAAAGTAGTTTCCATCAGAAATGTTGATGGCAGTGCAAATACTCTGGGCTGGATCAGACATTTCACCAGGCAACGAACCCAGATATACTCAGGAGACTGGAATTCACACCACACCAAACTTGCCAAATTTTACATCACTGACATTGGAGATAGCGATGTAATCTTAAGAATTGACTGGCTGAAGAGACACAACCCTGAAATTGACTGGGACCAGGAACTCATTGAAGTGACAAGTTGTCCCTCTGATTGCAGTATAAAAGGAATCGCCCTGAAAATTGAATCTGAAACAAGAATAAAGCAAAAGGGGATACACCAACCAGTGGAAAAGATAGCGGGAAGCAGACAACCGGTTAAACATCACCAAATGGAAAAACCACTTCCCAATGGATTATTCACAGAAGGTGACGAGGAATGCCCAGAAGTACCTGCAGAATGGAAAGCCAGAATGATTGCCTCCTTGTTTGCAAAGATGGAGGACGACAAAGAATGGAAAAATACAAGTGAAATCCCTGCAACAATTTGAGTGGCATTTACTCAGTCACAAAGCCTAGTTGAAGCCCAAGCACAGCAAAGAACTGACGAAGACGAAGGAAGATCTTGTTCCTGTCCTATACCATGATTACCTGTCAGTGTTTGACAAGAAAACCATGGAACGACTTCCAGAATGAGGGGAATGGGACCATGCCATTGACCTGAAGCCAGAGTTCAAACCACAACCAAGCAAAGGATATCGAATGTCACTGTCAGAAAGAAAACACCTCGATAAGTTCATTGATGAAGAATTGAGGGAAGGATACATCAGGGACTCCAAATCGCCTAATTCAAGTCCGTTCTTCTTTGTCAAAAGGAAGGATGGAACTTTACAACCAGTACAGGATTATTGACGACTTCATGATGGTATGATAAAGAACGCCTATCCACTCCCTCTCATACACTGGATGCAAGATAGCATATTGGCAGCAGAACTATTTAAGAGATATGCAAGGATTATCTTTTGAGAACTTTAGAAAACTAAAAATATTTCTGCTAGAACAATATGAAAGGAATATGTTCGACAACTCTTGAATGAAATAACTATGACATTAGGTTTTAGTTGCAAGATGCCAAATATAATCTTTGCATATTTTCTTACAAAAATATATTTGTTTCTCTAATGTTTTCAAAAGGTAATTCTTGTATATTCCTTCAATAATTTTGCTGCTAATATGCTGTTTTGCATCCAGTGATATCAGAACTGGTGGACAAGCTCAAGGGAGTGAAAATCTTCTCAAAGATTGACCTTTGACAAGGTAACAACAATGTCTGCATTAAAGAAGGAGACAAATGGAAAGCAGCATTTCACACCAGCTGAGGTCTCTTTGAACCCACAGTAATGTACTTTGGCCTCACCAACTCCCCTGCCAAGTTCAAATCAATGGTGAACTCAAGATTCAAAGACCTGATTGACACAGGAAAGGTGGTCATCTATATGGACAACATTCTTGTGTTCACTGAAACCCTGAACAAACATCGCGAACTAATGAAAAAGATCCTCCAACGTCTACGAGACAAGGACCTCTATGCTAAGCCAGGTGCCTTTGAGCAAGCTTCAGTCGAGCCCTTTGGAAGGGGGTAGCCTTCACAACAGGGCACTCAAACATCATACAAAGAATCAAAGACTCCCCCCGCTGAGATTTAGAGGTGCACAATGCACTTGACATTCTCTTACACAATGGACCAGGAATACTGGCAAAAAACCTTGAAGAATGGAACTGCAAGGATGGAATCGTTCTATTCCATAGGAAATCTACGTCCCCCCAGATGATAACATCCGACAAGACGTGGTACAACTACACCATGACAACCCATTAGCAGGACACGCCAGACAATTCAAGACATACGAACTCCTGGGCAGAGACTATTGGTAGCCAGGAATGTCAGTCTTTGTACAAGACTGCGTTGACGGATGTGTAACTTGCCAACTTACAAAGCCGACAGACAATCCAGCACATGTCCCCTTCATTCCCAATGGAATCCCAACTTGACCATTTCAAATCATCACAGCAGATTTCATCACAGACCTCCCAATCTCTGAAGATTACAACTCGGTGCTTGTAGTTGTAGACTGCCTCACAAAGGAAGTCACTCTGATTCCCTGCAACAAAACAATTGATAGCAATGGAACAGTAGAATTACTCTTACGACATGTCTGGCAATGATTTGGACTGTGGGACAAGATGATTTGAGACCGTGGACCCCAGTTTGCTGGGAAGGTTATGAGGGGGATATGGGCAATGTCCTAAAGTGCTAGATGCTAAGACTTCAGGCATGGAGACAACGGCAGAGATAACAGGGGCAACGAGCAGAGGACCAGAGCGAGTAAAGGAAATGGTCCCAATGACAAGTTAGATATATTGCAGGTAAAGAGAGAAACAGATTTAACTACTCACCTGGTCCCTGTCATGAAGTGCTGCTTCTCCCCCTATCTTTTCCTTTCTTAGTGCCCATTCCCCTTTTGGCACCCATTTGTTACATTGATGCCTACCAGACGCCTGATTCCCTTCTTCACATCATTCCCTCCAGCATCCTTGTTCTTTCTCATCTCCTTGTCTCCTCACATCTCCTTGTTCTTTCACATCGTCTTCACAACCTATTTCATCCATTGTTTTCATTGTTTTCCTTGTTCTTCTATACACAACAGTTACTCGTTCCAGACCCCTATTGTTCCATACCTGGACTACTATTGTTTTCCCCTTATTCCCTATTATCTTTTTTTATTCTCGTGCGACTCATATTCTAGTATATAACCTAGGTAGTTTACACCCAGTCCCTCATCTTGACCTCTTGTCATTGGGAGCAGGTGAGTAGTTAATTCTGTTTCTCTCTTTACCTGCAATATATCTAACTTGTCATTGGGACCAGTTCCTTTATCTGCTCTAGCTCTCTGCTTGCTGTCTCTGTCATCTCCACTGTTGTCTCTGCTAGTTGACTTCTGCTGCTGTCATCTCTGTATCTAAAGCCTTAGTGTCTGGCGCTTTAGGACATTTGGTCAAGATCCTAATTGCACTGACAGCCTAACCAGTGGAAAGGTTGTCCTTGCAAGATCATCACGGCTTTCAAACCCTGTTTGAATCTTGTTCACACAGTTGATCCTGCAGATCAATATCACTGGCACCGCAATCCGACACCAATAGCTGGAGAACCTGTGAACTCCAACCCTGTCCACATGCTGATTCTCTAAACTCGATCCCACAGGCTCGCTGGTTCCCCGACAAATCAACACTAGTACCACCACTGTTCCCCAGTCCTGCTCCTGTCCTTGAACCAGAAGAAACCAGCCTAACAGCCTCTGCTCCCCTACTTTTTACTGCATCACCCACTCCTGTAGGTTCTGGACCAGCTACTCCATGACCTCTCTCTGTTCTCTCGCACCGATCTCCATCCACTGACTCACACACCTCCCAAACCACTACCTCAACTATCTCCAGCATGTTCACTCAGTCCACTGCCAACGCCACCCTTGAAGCACTACTCAACCATCTCGTTGATCAACAACAGTCCCAGCAGGCCCAGCTAAATGCTATAAAGGACGCCTTCAAAGCCAACAAAGATGAATGTGCCATCATCACAAAGCCCGCCATCTTCAAGGGTGATGCAGATGACATCGCTAGGTTCCTACCCATGTCCAGGAACTGGGCCTCAGAGCAGAAGGCATTGAGGATAAAGGAGGGAGCAGGTGTTACTCCTGAAGATGTTGGGAACTGGACAACAGGAAAACTATCCAGTCTGCTTTATCCTTCTGCGAAGGCGGAACAGCTGGTCGCTTGGTGGCCAACTACCTGAAGCAGGCCAATGCACCCATGACCAATGCAACTGTTCAGTTTCCCTTCGAAGGGAAATGGGAGGTCTTCAAAAAGCAGTTTAAGGTCCGGTTCAGCGCCGCCAACGAGAAGGTGCACACCATTAGGGAATTGGAACACATGAAGCAAGGAAGCAAGGTGGTCACTGTCTATAGCCAGGACTTTCCGAAGTGGACTCAACCTGGAGGTGAAGAAATTCCTTGTTACGATGGACCTAGCCCAGGGAGACCTGAAGGACCTGGACAATTTAGAGGAACATTTGTGCAGAGCTGAAAGGGCCCTAGACGCTGAAGGGTTCAGCACTCAATAATGCACAGAGACCACCACTACCGCCATCAGTGCCACCAGCACCACCCAAACCAACCCTGTTAGTGGCAACAGCAAGACCTGTGAGGACTTCTTGAGGGCCATGTGCAACCATTGCTATGGCTGTGGTGCGACAGACCACGCCAAGGCCAAGAGAAATCATGGTCAGGAGCAGTGCCATCACTGCAAACACTTTGGACATTGCACGTCCATCTGCCAGGACAAGTTCCTGGGGTGCATGCTAGGTTTAGTTCTCAGGCCTGCCAGGGTTGTTATGATCCACTTGGCAGTCCCTTTCACCCTGTTCCCAGGGAAGACAGTCAACATTGACACCTCTCCACCTGCTCCTGCCACCAGCATTTGTTCCACTGCCCCATGAACTCATATCTCCGCCTCCTACACCCCCTGTTCCAATGCAGTAGCTTGTATTGCCGATCTCCAAGACTCCCTCAACCAGCAGAATGTGATGATCCAGCAACTTATGGGTCAGAAGGATTGTTGAAGAAGGTGTCTGCCTTCACCACAGTGAAGACACCCACACTGGTTCCTTTCTATGCAACTTCCTCACACAATTGTATTCACTCCTGTACAATATCTACTACTCGTGGAAGAAACCCTCTCTTTCACCACTTCCACATACGAGTGAAATCAAAAGGAAGACAGCATCAGACGGAAACGTGGCCATTCCTTTGTCTTGACTCATCCAATCAGCACCTCTCCTCTTTGACATTCTATTTGAGTTCATAACATTGACGGAACCCTTAATCAGACTGGAAGTATTACACACTTTGCTCAACTTGGACTTACAGTGGATGGAACGGAGACTTGGACAGACTTTTTGGTTACGGAACTGGGAGGGGAGAACATTATCCTTGGGCGTCTTTGGTTAAAGAAGACCAACACAAAGGTTGACTAGGAGAAGGGACGAGTTTCAGTGCCTAAGCCTAAAGTGACTATTGAGGAAGTAGAGGATGAAGACTGGTGGGCAGGCACAGGTAACCTACCTCTCTCTGACTCCATTATTGAATCCCTCCACGCATCCGTCATTGAAGACCCTCCTGCAGATTCTGAAGCTAGTCCGCCCCTCTACCATGTCAGGGAAAATTGCATGACCCACAGAGCTCTGGTAAAGAAGGGTATCTTGGAAGACGGTCACGACGACCTGTGAATTGCAGCTGGATACACCTATTCCCAACAGATTGCAGAAGAGGCCAGTAGAAGCAAGCCAAAACAGACATTTGAGAAGATGGTTCCACCAGAATATTGGGGGTCCAGGAAAGTATTCTCAGAAGAGGAGTCTGAACGCCTGCGGGGTCACACCATCGAAGTAGTACCAGGGGCCCCACAGACAATAGAAACCAATGTCTATCCACTCTCAATCAATGAACAGGAGGTGCTCGACAAGTTCCTGGAAGACAACCAGCGCAAAGGTTACATCCATCCCTCCAAGTCCCTCCTAGCATCAAAAAGAAAGATGGCAAGCTCCACTTCGTCCAGGACTACCAAAAGCTCAATGAATACACGATCAAAAACCGCTACCCTCTACCTCTCATCACCGACATAGTTAAGGTTATGTTCTTTGGTCTCATAAACTCACCTGCCACATTCCAATCACTCATGAATTCCATCTTTGCCAACCTGATTGCCCTAGGGAAAGTTGCAGTATACCTGGATAATATTCTTATCTTCACTAGCACCTTGAAGGAGCACCGAGCTCTGGTCAAGGAGGTTCATGCTTGACTCCAGAAACATGACTTATACCTTTGCCCCAAGAAATGCCATTTCAAACAAATGGAGATCAAGTATCTTGGGCTCATCATTAGCGAAGGACAGGTACAAATGGATGGAGATAAGGTTGAGGCAGTCTGTGACTGGCCTACACCCCACAACCTCCAAGATGTTAGAGGATTTCTAGGCTTTGCAAACTTCTACTGAAACTTATCCGAGACTTTGCCAAGATTACACAACCCCTCGACAACCGGACTTGGAAACACATTGGCTTCAACTGGTGGACCCAGCAACAGGACGCCTTTGATCAACTCCACACTGCTTTCACCTCTGCACCCATCCTCACTCTCTGGCACCCAAATCGACCCACGCAAATGAAAGTGGAGGCCACTGGAGGGGTCCTGTCACAGACACTTGAAGATGGACTCTGGCACCCCATCACCTCCTGTCCAGCCTCTATGCAGCCCGCCAAGAGAAACTATGAGATCTATGACAGGGAGATGCTTGCCATCATAGACGCACTGAAAGACTGGCAGTATTTCCTTGAAGGCCTTTCCTCTCTGTTCAAAATTCTCACCGATCACTCCAACTTAGAGTTTTGGAGAACTGCCCAGAATCTCAGCTGACGACAGGCTCGATGGGCCCTGTACCTATCCTGCTTTCACTTTTTTCTAGGCCACTGACCAGGCAAAGCTAACACTCTTGCCGACTCTCTCTCCTGAATGGGTGCTCACCAAGTTCCAGATAGCGATGATAACCAACAGCAGATTGTCCTGGGACCAGAGGTGTTCCTAAAGATTGCAGCGACAGGCCTGGTAAGCCCCCTAGAGGAATGGATCAGACAGGCTTCAGAATGGGAGGCAGAGGTGTTGGAAGGACTACAAGATCTGAAATCACAGGGCCTGTCCTGTCTGGTCAACAGACTGCTGGAATGGGAGAAGGTTAACAGGTTGTTGTATCATTGAGGCCGAGTTTATGTTCCCCCAGGCAATGAGTTGCACAAGGAAGCAGTGCACCAGTGTTACGACAGCCCTACAGGAGGACATGCCAGACTCCATGGGATGCTGGACCTGGTTGACACCCACTTCTGGTGGCCCATCATGCAATCCTTCGTAGAGGAGTATGTGGAAGGATGCGACACCTGTGCCCAGAAGAAGCTTCACCATCACCCCCACTCAGTAATTCAGCCCCTTGATGTGCCACAGGAACCTTGGGAGGACATAGGAGTTGACCTCATAACCCAGCTACTGACCTCTCATGGATACGATGCCATCCTTGTTTGCACTGATTTCTTCACCAAGCAAGTACATGCCATCCCTTGTACCAGTAACATCAACATCGAGGGGGTTGCTGACATCTACTAGCAAGAAATCTTCCGCCTGCACGGCCTACCAATGCGCTTCATCTCAGACTGGGGACCACAGTTCAATGAACTCATGAGGGCACTTCTAAGGTGACTTGGGATTAAGGGCAGGTTCACCTTGGGGTACCATCCTCACGCCAACAGACGTACTAAGAGGGTGGATCAGGAGGTTGAAAAATACCTATGGCTGTACGCAAATTACTGGCATCACAATTGGTCAGAACATTTACCACTCGCTGAGTTCATTTTGAATTCCTGCACCCACTCTGCTCACTGCCTCTCTTTGTTTGAGCTCCTCTATGGTTATCTCCCCCTTTTCAATGTCCCTGTAGGAAGGAGGTCAGGCGAGATGCGGGCGCAGCACTACACCTGACCAAGCGGCATATAAAAGAAGGTTTCAAATGAGGGAAAGGGAAAGCTCATCAGTTCAGTGTAGGAGACTTCGTCTGGAAAGACGGGTCAGACTTTAGGCTGAAGCGGTCAAGTGAGAAGCTGGGAGATCAGAGTCTGGGCCCGTTTGAGATCTTGGAGAAGGTTGGGGACCTGGATTACCAACTGGACCTACCAGAGGAGCTGGAACAGCACCACCCCATTTTCCATGTCAACGAACTCTATCCTTTTAAAGGTAACCTAGGAAATGGGCTGCTGCCGAAACCACCAGGACCTATTGAGTTGGAGGACAAGGACAAACTGGAGTACGAGGTGGAGGATGTGATGAACAGCCAGTACAGGTGGAGGCAGCTGGAGTATCAGGTGAAGTGGAAGGGTTATTCAGGGAAGGAGAACACCTGGGAACGCGCACAGAATCTGAAGAATGCTCCTCGGATAGTTAAGCAATTCCACAAGAAGTTCCCTGCTGACGCAGGACCAGCTTCCTGAGAAGAGGCCTAGTCATTGAGGACAATGAATCGTAGAAGGGGGGTAATGTCATGAAGTGCCTCTTTTCCCCTATCTTTTCTTTTCTTAGCGCCCATTCCCCTTTTAGCACCTATTTGTCACTTTGACGCCTACCAGATACCCGGTTCCCCTTTCCACATCACTCCCATCATTTTCTTCCTCATCCTTGTTCATCATCTTCACAACCTATCCCATCCATTGTTTCTGTTGTTCTCTTTGTTCTTTTATACACAACAGTTACTCATTCTGGACTCGTTCTTCTTCCATACCTGGACTACTATTGTTCTTTCCTTGTTCCCTATTATCTTTCTTTATTCTCACCCAACTTATATCCCAGTATATAAGCTAGGTAGCTTACACCTGGTCCCTCATCTTGACCTCTTGTCATTGGGACCAGATGAGTGGTTAATTCTGTTTCTCTCTTTACCTGCAATATATCTAACTTGTCATTGGGACCAGTTCTTTACTTGTTCTTGCTCTCTGTTCACTCCCTCTGCCATCTCTGTTGGTGTCTCCATTGGACGACTTCTGCTACCATTATCTCTGTATCGGAAGTCTTAGCGTCTAGCACTTTAGGATACAAACATGGCCTTTCACTCATCCCTTTCCTTATTTGTTATTGTAGCCCCAGCAGACATTGAATTTGGTGAAATATTTGGTGTCTTGAAACTGGTTGACAATCTTGGTGACGAGATGTAAAGAATAGTGGTTCTTGACTGTATACTCATTGAGCTTTTGACAATCCTGAATGAATCTAAGCTTGCCATCTTTCTTTTTGACAAAGAAAACTGGGGAAGCAAGCAGGGATTTAGAAGGGCAGATGTTACATTTATGTTGATTCTCCTCCACGGACTTGTCCAGCTCCTCTTGTTCATGAATCAAGAGTGGGTGAACCTTGGTTTGCATTGTCTGCGAGGCTCCTGGTATTAACTCGATGGCGTGGTCCCAGGGCTTGTGAGCAGGTGGTTGTGCCAATTCCTCCTCTGAGAAGACTTTCCTGGCCCCTCTGTCCTAAAGTGCTAGATGCTAGGACTTCGGGTACAGAGACAACAGTGGCAGAAGTTGTCTAGCAGACACGATGACAGGGATAGCAGAGGCAGCGAGCAGAGAGCAAGAGCAAGTAATGGAACTGGTCCCAATGACAAGTTAGATATATTACAGATGAAGGAGAAGACAGAAGTAACTACTCACCTGGTCCCAACAACAAGAGGTCAAGATGAGGGACCAGGTGTAAACTACCTAGCTTATATACTAGAATATGAGTTGTGCAAGAATAAAGAAAGAGAATAGGGAACAAGGGGAGAACAATAGTAGTCAAAGTATAGAACAAGAATGAGTCTGGAACGAGGAACTGTTGTATATAAAAGAACAATAAGAACAATGGAAACAATGGAAGGGATAGGTTGTGAAGACAATGTGAAAGAACAAGGATGCAGGAAGGAATGATGTGGAATGGAAAACAGGCATCTCGTAGCCGTCAATGTAACAAATGGGCATCAAAAGGGGAATGGGTGCTAAGAAATGAAAAGATAGGGGAAAAGCGGCACTTCATGACACCCTCAATACTCTGGTGGGACCATCTCTTCATACATCTGTTCCGGTTTACCCTTACTGGCCTCTCCTTCCATCTCCTGGGAGTAGGTGTACCAGGCAGCAATCCAGAGGCTGTCATGGCAGTCCTCCAAGATACCCTTTTTTATCAGAGCTCTTTGGGTCATACGATTTGCCCTGACATGGTAGAGGGGCAGACTGTCCATGGAATCTGTAAGTGGTTCTTCAATGACGGAGGCATGGATAGATTTGAAAATGGAGTCAGAAAGAGGTGGGTTACCAGTGCCTGCCCACCACTCTTTATCCTCTACTTCCTTGATGGTCACCTTTCTAGTCACCAAGACCTGCCCCTTCTCCCAGTCAACATGTGGGTTGGTCTTCTATAGCCAAGGGACTCCAAGAATAATGTTTCCTCCCCCCATTTCTGTTACCAGAAAGTCGGTCCAAGTCTCTGTACTGTCCACAGTAAGTCTGAGTTGAGCAAAGTGTATAATACCTCCAGCCTGATTGAGGGTTCCATCTTTATTGTGAGCTCATATAGGATGTCATAGAGGGAAGGTGCTGACTTGATAAGTCGAGACAAAGGATTTTCCATGGAACAGGGCAGTTGCCCCCCTGTTGATCATGGCCACGATTTCCATCTGATGCTGCCTTCCTTTTAATTTCACCCATATGCGTACATATTCTGCTGGTTGAGAGAATCTTGGAGGGTGACAATTTGGGCTACCACATCAGAGCTGGGGGTGTACAGGGCAGATACTGGGGCAGGCGGGACGATGGAGGCAATGGTGGCTGTAGGAGCAGGTGGAGAGGCACCAATGTTGACTGTCTCTCTGAGGAACAGAGTGAAAGGGAACACCGAGTTGATCCTAACAACCCTCATGGGCCTGAGGCCTAGACCTGGCATGCACCCCAGAAACTTGTCTTGGCAGACGAATGTGCAATGTCCAAGGCATTTGCAGTGGTGGCACTGCTCCTGGTTGTGATTTCCCTGGGCCTTGATGTGGTCTGCCTCACCACAGCCATAGCAATGGTTGCATATGGCTCCCATAAATACCTTGCAGGTCTTACCGTTGCCCCCAACAGGGGTGGTCTGGGTGGTGCTAGTGGTGCTGATGGCAGTGGTGGTGGTCTCAGTACGTTTCCGAGTGCTGAACCCTTCTGCTTCTAGAGCCCTTTCAGCCTTGCATGAGCAATCTTCCAAATCATCCAGGTCCATGGGGTCTCCCTGGGCTAGGTCCATTGTCACAAGGAGTTTCTTTACCTCTGGATTGAGTTCACCTTGGAAGCAGATCATGAGGTCGGCATCTGAGAGGCCTGTCTTGGCCTGTGCATCTCAAAAGTCCTGGGTATAGTTGGTGACCGCCTTGTTTACTTGCTTCATCTGTTCCAGCTCCCTAATGGCATCAACCTTCTCATTGGCAGCACTGAACCAAAACTTAAACTGCTTTTAGAAGGTCTCCCATTTTTTTTAAAAGGGAAACTGAATGCTTGCATCGGTCATGGATGTGTTGGCCTGCTTTAGGTAGTTGGCCGCCCAGCAGCCAGCCTTTCTGCCTTTGCAAAATGACAAAGCAGACTGGATTGTTGTCCTGTGATCCAGCTTCCAAACATTTTCAGGAGTAACACCTGCTCCCTCCTTTATTCTCAACGCCTTCTGTTCCAAAGCCCAGTCCATGAACATGGGTATGAACCTAGCAACATTGTCTGCATTGCCCTTGAAGATAGCAGGCTTTGCGATGACAGTACCTTCATCTTTGTTGGCTTTGAAGGTGTCCTTTGTAGTGTTTAGCTGGGCTGGTGTAATGATAGACGCTGGTCAAGCAACAATACAAGAAATAATTGTCGTAGTAGCGAAAAGCCAAAGAAGAGTCAGGGCGATTTGTATTTGGAATTGAATGATCGGCTTGGGGAGTCGTCGGGGAGTAGGAGACAAGCGGATTCAAGGGCTTTAGACATGTGTTGTAGTCGATTGTCGTGTTCGACAGGCTCGACATTGAATGGTAGGCCATACTGCAGGCCAAAGGTAGATCAGCTTCCCAACCCTTCAAAAACGGTTTGTGACACACCTTGTAACCTCTTTTATCTTTCTTTAGTGCTCTACAGTCCTCCTCCACTCTCCTTTGGTCTTGTATTGGGTCCTGGATAGCTCTGCAGGGGGGAAGGCAGTCAGTCAGGGCCAAAAACCCTCAAAGATGGACCAACAACTCACCTGTGGCCTTTTCCTGCCCTATTTCTTGGTTCCCTGGGTCTATCCAACAGTCCTTGGGGCCTGGAAGGGGTCTGGGGATGTTTCTGGGGGGAGGG